>JANBXA010000734.1:128985000-129222500 GCA_030556225.1 Cricetiscus sungorus | reverse complement strand
TGAGGTTAGGGTATGAAGCATCCTCTAGAGGCATTTGTGTGGAAGGTTTGGTACCATCATGGACGCTGGGATTGGTCTAGTCACCCAGAGGCTCTGCCTAGGTGGCATTGTGGGAAAGGGTGGGAGGAAGTGGCCCCTGGAGTGTTTTACAGGAAATATCTGTCTACTGCCCTTTCTTCTCTCTGCTTCCTGGTTGCTTTTGTGGGAACCGGGGAGCATCTTTCTGCCACCATGCTCTTCACTATAGCGTCACTGCTCCACCGCAGGCCTAAGAGCCACGGAGCCAGCCAGCCAAGGACCGAGTCTTCTGATAAACCAGAACAAACCATCCTTCCTGAAGTCCAGTTCTTGGCCATCTGGCACAATACTGAAAGGTCTGGTTGTCATCATTCCTCTCCCACTGGGCTTCCAGCTCTAGCCATGGCTAACTCCACCATTGCTAAGGGGGGCCACCTCTAGGCCTTGGCGATGTATGCCTCCCACCCTTCCTTCTGTCATTCATGACACGTGTCATGCCAACCACGGAGCTGGGTCCTCTTCAGAGTTCCCTCAGCCCTGACTTTGCCTGTTCCACCCTGCCAGTCTGAGTCAGATTCAAGGTAGCCCTGACAGAGAGTCTGTGGAGGCTTCCCTCAGGGGTGCAGGCAATACTAAAGAAGGTGAGGGTGCCATTGGAGGGAGGGCATGGCTAGCTTGTCAGTGACATGCTGGATTGGGAAGGGTGACCTTATACCCATGGGGTGAGGTTGGGTTAGAAGGGCTCAGCCTTTGGCTAGGTTAGGCTTGGTAATCTGGACCAGAGGGTTTCACTAGGCTCACTAGCACATGGGGCTAAGGTGGGTGGGTGGTCTTGTAGTAGGGTGAAGTGATTGTGGACTGGGGTGAAGTGACCTTTGGTTTGGGTTATGTGGTGGGCTGGGGTGTTCGTGTTGGTGGGATAGAAGAGTCGTGGGGTAGGGTGGGGTGTTTGTGGTGGTGGAGTTGAGCAGCCGTGTGGTATGATGGGGTGGGATAGGTTGGCCATGTTGTGAAGTAGGGTAGTCACGTTGGGGTCAGGTGGTTGTGTGCTGGGGTGGGGTGTTTATGTGGGTAGGATACAATGGCTTGTGTGGTAAAACTGTGGATTATCCAGATTGAGGATCTGTTTGGCCTAAACTCGGTAAGCTGAGCTGTGGGGCTCATTGACTGACTGTGGTTATGACACTCTTTTGGGATGGGGCTGCCTGGTCTATGGCTTTCAGGAGAGGCCTGTCCACCGGGCTGCTGACTGTGCTGGGTGACAGACCAGATGGAGCCTGCACTGGTGGCCTCGGCTGCACGTGTGGGCTGCCTGGCTGAGTTAGGTTTGGTTAGATGGGTTGAGTGCATTGCCCAGGCTATGGACCGGGTGATGGCTTTGGGCTCTTTCGAGCAGGGTTAGTGAGTTGGGGCAGGTTGGTCGCTTGAGTTTCTAATACTGGGTAGCGTGGATGAGTTGGACAGGTTGGTTGTAAGACTTGGGAATGGGTTATGAGCTGGTCTAGTCTGGCTGTCTCCAGCCACCGTGCTGACTGCTGCTCAGTCCCCACCTCAGAGCCAGGGCTGTGGGGGGTGGTGGGCTCCTTGGCCACAAATAGCTGTCGGGAACACAAACAGTTGGGTCTTCAAAGCCCTTGGTGGCGGGCAGCTGTAACTTTCCATAGAGCCCCAGTGAGCACGACTCTGGGCCTTGTGTGCAGCCCGCTGCTGCTTCCTCTGCAGCTTAACCACAGTGTGTGTGTAGGGGGTGGGGAGCTGGGGGCTCAGAGGCTCCACTGTAGGAGCCAGCGAGCCCCCCAGCAACCTCCACCCAGGGTCCAGGTGCTCTGTTCTTGGGCAGAGGGACTGTCCCTGGGTAGGAGAGCTTTCTTGGGCCTGTGGCTCTCCTGGCACAGTGACAATGCCAGGCCTGGCCGGTGACGAGAGACTTGGGGGGGGAGTATAAAAGTCAGGTATGGAGCTGGGGGATGGTTAGACCACCGGCTGGACCTTGGTTTCTTGCAGCTGGAGTGAGGACTGGCCACACATTTGGTCTTCCTTTCATGCCAAAACCCTTCTTGATCTTTCACTATGGACAAGGACTTGGTCAGAGGGAGACATAGACGGGGCCACAAAGACCGCTTCTCAGGGGCAGTGTGCCCTCGCCACTCCTGCTTGTCTCAGCCCTGTTCAGGGTTCCTTTGAAGGCTCCTACTGTGGGTAGCTCCAAGCCCACTGTGCCCGGAAGAGGTATTGGCCTGTGGTCAGAGACACAACGGTGGCCAAGCCCAGACAGCAGGGCGGGCCCTTGGGGCCCAGCTCCCCTTCCCCTCAGTTCCTTTGCCTCTGGGCCTGGCCACATATCACCTCCCTGCCATGCCAGTAGGACTGACCCTCCCTGGCTCTGGGAAGGCAGACATTGTCTGTCAGATTTCAGCCAGCAATTTGATAGGGAAGAGGGGCAGAGTCTGGAGGTTCCTGACAGGGGCACAGCAGACTGGAGGTGAGCTCCAAGACCCTGTCCAGATGTCCTGACACTGACACCATGAGCAGCCGCCATATGGCTTAATGGCAGTCCTGCCAATGACTGAACCAGTCCTAAGCTTGTCATTTGTACTTGTGTGGCCTTGGGCATATGTATCTCAATCACCCAGCCTCGATTTCTCCAAGGCACTGGCTTTCTAGGCAGTTTTGTCATCTGGAGGGACACTTGGCACCATCGCAAAAGTGCAATAATGTTCCCCGAGTGCCACCTGTAACTGGGGAGTGCCCCCTGTAATGGCTCAGGGGATGCTAGCCCTAACACTAGGGCTTCTCTGGTCCCAGATGTCAGCAGGCTGGCGTGCTGTCCTTAGTGAACAGTCTTCCCAGGTTGCTTGAGACCAAGAAGCTCATGGGGACATGAGGCATCCAGGCCAACCAGGATGGTTAGCCACAGCAGCTCCCTCTGAAGAATGGGACAAATGTGACCTTCCCCAGCCTGTCATGAGCTGCTTAGACAAGAATCAGAATGTGCAGGACTTGACCAACAGTGCAAGCATGGGTCTTATTTCGCAGTGACTTCTCTTGGTGGCTCTTCCCCTCTTGTGTGTCTCTGCTCTGGTGCTTTCTTGATGGGCTCTGCATTTCTTCTTGAAACCTGTCCCTCCTCTAAATTCCCAACCCCACCCCTCCCAGGATGCTGCCCTGGGCTCGTGCAGCCAGCCAGACTTCTCCCTCTTTGGATTTCTGGGGGCCAAGTCTTCTTCCTAGGGTTTCTAGTCAGTCTCCTGGAACCAGCTGGACCCTGCTCCTGTCCCCAATTGCGTGAGACAACGTGAGGTACAGGGCCATAGCAGGTGCCATGTCTGTGTCTCAATGCCCAGTGTTGGCCTGGCACACAAGAGGCAAGAGCAGACACCCACTTGTAAACGTCCAACCCCTCCCAGTTGCCCCTCAGCCCTGTGAAAATCCCAGAGGCTGCATCTTTGTTTTCATGCCTCACATGGCACTGGCTTTGGACACCAACCTCAAAGCTTTGAGCGACCCATGTTTAAGAATGGTGGGGGGGGGGGCTGCGGAACCCTGAGTGGACACAGGTACTAGAGGAGCAGGTGGGTGAGAGCATACTCTGGGAAAGTGTATTCATAGGCAGCATGGCCTTTGATGGCTTCAAGTGGGTAGGGGCGGCTGGGGTGGCAGTGGCTTGAGCATGCCACTTCCCTACTGTCTGATGCTAAATCTGCTTTGAGGCCCTCTGAGTCCCAGCCTCGGTGTCTGTACACGGAGGCACTGTAAGCTTACCTCTTTCCTGGGAAATAGAGAATCTGGGAATCTGATGGAGTGGCACCAGGAAAGACCCCTCACAGTCTGCACGCAGTGGATGCCCTGCTGTGTGGCTTGTTAGAAGAAGCTGCAGAAGCACTGTGTTCTCTCCCTTTTCTATCCCACCCTACCCCCACTCCAGCTCCCTTGCCCCAGACTTTCCCCCAACACAGAGACAGCCTCCCACACAGGTCTCACATGAGCACTTGTAGTCCCTGGAACAGGATAGGATCTGTGGGCGTGTCCTAGGCTCCTAGAGGAAGCCATGTTACCTCTATAACATCTGTCCTGTTCCCACAAGCAGATAAATAGCACATGCCCCCGTGGACCCCTTGCCCATCATGCCATCAAGTCTGTTAGAGAACAAACCTTTGTCTAACAGGTTGACCTTCCTCGGTGATGTACCCCCAAACCCCACATTGAGAACATCAGATACGTGCTCATGTTTGCTGTATGGGTTTGCCCTGACCTAGTGTTGGACTGACTGACATGCCTTTCAAACACCCCACCTGGGCCTCTCCACCCTTGCCACAAGCTCCCTCCACATAGGCTTCCTAGCCACAGAAACGAAAACCAGACACTCCAGGGCCCCCCAGGTTCTTCCTCAGCAGGGAACTGGCATCCACGGGCCACTGGCTCAGGCCAGGATGTCCTCTGGGCCAGTTGGGAAGCCGCAGACTACACACTGGTCAACTCTGCAGGCTCTGCATGGATGATGGGGCTGTGCACAGCTGCTCTCTGATCCCAACCCTCTGCCCTCAGTTGGAGACAGGTCCCCAAGCTTGGCTGGCATATGGGGGCTGGCCAGTGACCTGTCCTAAACTGCCTGCCTTTGGCTTGATGACTCAGGAAGAAATAGGGCCCCACCCCATGATCTTGGGCATGAGGCCCCTCTGTGGTGGACTTGCCTCCCAAAAATGTTTCCTTTCCAAATTTTTGGTCATTCCAGTAATAGCTTCAATGAGTCTCTAACCCTAAATTCATCTTGAATGTATTTCTTAATATATTATTTCAAATGCATTCACTCTTTTTTTAACCGAGGTTTAATTTCTTCTTTTAAAATGTATTTATTTATTATTACTTTGTGGCAGTGTGTGGCAGTGTGTGTGGAAGTAACGACAGTCCACTGGATTTTGTTCTTTTCTTCTACCACACAGATCCCAAAATCAAACTCGGGTCTTCAGGCTTGGAGGCACCTTCATAACTTTAGTTTCTTAAGATTTACTTAAGTAGCCCAACGTGGTGGAGCACTCAGGAGGAGTGCTGGGATTAAAGCACATCTCTATGAGTTCAAGGCTAGCCTGGTCTACATAGGGAGTTCCAGGACAGCTAAGGCTGTGCATAAAAAAGAAAGAGACCTTGTTTCAATTAATTACTTAATCAATTAACTTAAGAAATCTTAAGTTTTCTGATAGTCACAAGTTTGACTTATGACTTTCAGTACTGGAGATCAAACCCAGGGCCATTTTCATGCTAGGCTAGGCACATGCTCTGCTATTGAGCAATACCCCAGCTGATGTGAGTTTGTCACCATGAATAATAAGGCAGGTGCTATGGGCAGGCCATCCACTATGTTGTCCTAGGGAGACAATTGAGGAATAACCTATATATGGAAACCCCAAGCCCCTGCCTCTCAAAGCTCTGAAATGGCAAAGCCCGATCCTGTCTGAGCTACCCTAGCTATAAGAACATCACAGCCTCCAAGATCAAGAGAGTCCATGGGGATCCAGGCTCTGACTGCCTTGCATTTATGAGGACCCAGAGGTTCTCTTTCTTCTTTCCCAGAGCGGCTTCCTCAGGAGCAGAGTTAGAAGTCAAGGTTAACAACAACTACACACATCAGGCAGCCCTTTATGGCTGCAGAGTCCATGCTCAACCTAGGCCTGAAGCCATCTAACTACAAAGAATAGAGCAGAGAGTGATGTGGAGAGAGCTTCTGAATGTCGCTAGAAATACCCAGAGAGACCCCGGCTTCATGCTTCCCAGGGGCTGGGCTCTGGGGTAACTCAGGCAGCCTCAGTGGGGACTGGCACCGAGAGGGGTGTAGGTCATCAGGACTGAGGTTCCTGGTACCCAGGGTCTTTCTGGCTGACTTCTGCAGGTTTGGGAAGATGACAGAGCCCAGTTGGCATTTCAGAATGGTTGTGACAGGCCATAATGTGGCCTCCTGACCCCTTGGGCACAGACAGGACTTGGCAAGGTAACTTTGAACAGGAAGAAAGTTTATGTTCATGACTGGTGACCATGAATGTCAATTGTGAACTTGATGAGCTCCAGGCTCTCCTGGGGGATGGGTCAAGGTGGTTCGGTTAACTGAGGCTTGAAGACCTGCCTACCACAGGAGGCTGTGTGCCCTGGGCTGGGTTCTGGAGTGCTCAAACAGAAAAGAAGCAGAGCACAAACACCCACTGCTCTCTTCTTGACTCTGGATGGCTGTGACTGTTGCCCTGCATTCCTGCCAACAGGGTGGACTGTTCCCTGGAAATGTGAGTCAAAATTAATCCTCTCTGCTTTAAGTTGACTTTGTCAGAGTATTTCATCACAGCAACAGGAGCTGTAATTAAGGGGGGAAGGGTGTTACTGAGAAGTTGGGCCGTTCCTGTGACAAGCCTGACCACGTGGCTCTTAGGCCTTTGGAACTGTTTTGCGGTGGCAATGTGGAAGAGTTTGAAACTTAGGGCTAAAACATAGCACTAAAACACTGGACGTAGATCTTAGTGGGGCACTGTGACGGGTGCTTAGAAGGCAAGAATGCCGAGACAAATGTGTGTGCTGGAGGCCTGGACTCATGAGGTTTGAGAGCGAAAGGAGGGCTCTGTGAGGAACTGGGATAAGGGGATGTTCTCGTGCTGTTTTGGCCATGAATCTGACTTTTATGTTGCCCATGTCCTGAGTGAGGCTGACTTTAAAATAATTGACTAATTTGTTTGGCAGAAGAAAATCTGGGAGAGGAACACATTCCGGATGCTGCTGAGAAAGCAGCTATCACTGTGAAAGAACAAGTCTCCCAGCACCACACTGGGACAGGATAGGCATTCTCAGGGGAAACCCCACCCAAGGGAGGCTCCATCTTGTTTATGTCCCAATTCATTTAATTAAGGAAGCCTAAACAAGGGGATCCCTGTTGCTCAAAGGCATTGCCTAGGCAAGGGTTCCCTCAGGGTCAGCATATAGAAGCTGATGCCACTGTGGCCCAGGCAGAGCCTAGCTACATCTGTCTGGCAATAGAGTCTGGCAATGTCACCCTTGTGGTCCTGGTTTTGCAGACATAAAAGACTCAAGATTGAGGCGATTGTGGAGAGCATCTGAGGCCAGGCAGTATGTGGCAGGGCCAAAGTACCTGTAAGGAGGTCCCAGTTTTAAGCTGTGAAAGGCAGCAAGGAAACCCTAAGAGGCCAAATGCAAAGTCATGAAGGAGACTCCTAAGAATGCAGGGTATAGAGGATGCTATGGCTACAAGATGGTTCTTGGGACCAAACACAGGCTGTTAGGCTTTGCTCAGCATTGCCTTTGGCTGCATCTCCATCTTAATGGTTTCTTGTTTTATGTCATACATAAAGATATATACACTTAAAGATTGCCTCAGATCTCAGATGAGACACAGACTAAAAGTGTTGATTGCATTTTGCATTCTGAGATAAACATGAGAATTGAGGGGACAGGCAACAGAAGCAAAATTATGATTAAATGATGTATTTGGGTATCAACTTGACCAGGTGTGGAGTCAGAATGGCTCATTTTAGTTTTCAAGTTGAGATCTAGAATTATCTGTGGTGGGTGTCTGTGCCTACCTATAAGGGGTTTTCTTGTTTAGACTGAAGGCCTGCCTACTGTGGGTAGCACCATTCCCTAGGCCTGGGTCCTGGTCCCTATGCCAGGGAGAAAGCTGGCTGAGCACCAGGGTCCATGGCTTCTTGGCTTTGGACATGACATGACCTGCTGCTTCAAGGCCAGGCCACCTTCATTTCCCCCTGTGATGGACAGTGCCCTGAGACTGTAGGTCAAAATAACCCCTTTCTCCCTCAAGTTGCTTTTGTCAAAGCCTTTTGTCATAGCAATAGTAATTAATACACAGCCTGAGCTCACCACAAGAACCTTTTAAAGGAGGCGAGGGGTCAGTCACTGTGCTTTGCTGTCTTAGGGGTACAAATGGCCTGTGCATGGTTACATGGTTGGGGACTCTGGGTGGCCTTAGGAGCCTGCTAGAGACTGTCACCCTGCTCCAACCAACTCCAGACAGTGTCCAGCATTTAGAGGGGATCCAGGAGTGGGTGAAATGTTAGCTCAGCTGACCCAGTGCTTACAGCCTGGAGATGCCCAAACTTATCATGGGGGTGTGGCTTGCTCCCAGTCCACCCACGCTGTAAAATCTGTTGGTGTGGATGTCATGGTCACTTTCTTTCTGAGACAAGCCCCGCCCCAGGGTTCTGCTCCACTAATGCAAATGGTCCTCTGATTACAGGGGGCTGCTCAGAGCAGACATGTCCCCATTTCTCCCCTCCCCCAGCCCTCCGGGGTGTGCATTCTCACTGCACCCAGATCTCACCTCTATGGTATAGATATGAATACTTTGCTTTGGAATGGATTTTCTTTTATTGATGCAATTTAAGGTCAATTTTGTGATATGTATATTTCTCCTCTTGTTTAGGTATTGTGTTTATATAGCTCATTGGAAAATGTAATGTATAATTTAGTACAGATTATAGAGAGTTACCTATGATAGTTAAAACTTGGAGTTAAGTTAGTTAGGATTTCTAGATATACAGAGATGAATTTGAGATGAATAGGCATTCTTCAAACCATTCACAGACCTACAGAATATGGCATTTAAAATGGTTTAGAGTTTTTCTTGACAATGAGGCACAACTGCTCCTGGTAACACCACCTGCATCAGAAAGGAAGATGGACATTGAAGAAACACATTATGGCGTTTGCTTCTAATATGGCAAGACTGGCCATTTGGGCAAGGTACTGCTCTTCTAGACTGTTTGACTTTATGCTGTATAAACTGGATATGCAGGACCCACAGGAAAGCGACTGCTGATTCAAGATGGACATTGCTACAGGATTCCTGCTTCATGGAAGAGGCTGCCAGACAGCCAGTCTACAGGACACAGAGAAAAATGACTGACAAACTGCCAATACAGGTGGACAGTTTAAAATTTCCTGCTTTGCTGAAGAGTCTGCCAGACCATGGCCTATGGGATGAAGATGGAACATTACAGAAGAACTTCAGGTGACTGACCAGGCAATGTGTTTTCTCTGTCATTTCTAGAGTTTATATATTATCCTTCTGTAGTCTTTGAAGGAGTTGAAGACAGATAGTTATGTTTATAGTCTTCCTTAGTTAGGATTAAAGATAACTTACATATAGGACTTTAGACTCACAAAGATAGGATAGATGATATTTTCTTTAAGTCTTACAAAATGTTAATGGACTAAATATTGTTAACTGTGATTATTATTTGATAACTGTTGTATGATATATTTTGCTATGTTAAGGTTAAACCCCTTCTTTTATTTTAGACAGAAAAGAGGATATGATGGGAGATGTTATTCTGTAAATATGTTTCTCATACTGGTTAATTAATAAAGCACTGTTGGGCCAATGAGAAAGCAAGATAGGCGGGACTAGGAGACATGGAGGAAAGAGGAAGTAGTAAGGAGGAGTCAGCATGTAGATTGGAGAGGAAGGAAGATGTCGGCTGCGGCTCTCTGATAAGATGACCACGTAGAAATACTTAGATAAGTAGAAATGGGTTAATAATTAAGACAGAGCTAGTCCATTAACAACGATAGTCACTGGCCCACAGGATTGTATCAAATACAGAGTCTCTGAGTGTTACTTGGGGCCAGCGCGTGGGCGGCTGGCGGGCTGGCGGAAAACATACATGCTACACACCTCGGTGCAAGCTGAACAGCTGGTGTGTGTCCCTTGTGACTGTGGGGCCAACCAGTAGCTGAGTTTGCTGCTATTGCTTTGCACCCGGAGAGATGATCAGAGTCAGGTGTGGTGGAATGGGCCTGAACTTCTGTTCTCCTGCCACTAGGCCCAGTTTCCTTAAGAATTTTAAGTCAACACTCACTCTACTTCAATTAATGAAACAACTAGTGTGAACCGTTTTTAAAAGTGGTTCCAATTCTCTGGCCTCACCAAGGGGCAGGCCTCCTTGCCTCCTCCCAGGGGGATTGGGTGGCCCTTGTCAAGCGAGGACATCATGTGGCTTCGATGGCAGGTCATAGAAGGCTGAGTGGCTGAAGGTTGATTCGTGTGGGCTGCTCACACTGGAGAAGTCAGCTGTCACATAAGGCCACCACCAGCGAGGACACGTGTAACACTCCAGCAGCTGGTCCAGCTGAGCTCCCAGCTGCCAGCCGGCACGAGGCGCCAGCATGGCCATGCGGCCCATTCAGGTTTCCAGATGGACACAGCCCAGCCAGCTCTGACCACAATGGCACAAGAGACCCTAAGCAAAAGAAGCATGGTGCCACGCCCCTGCCTTTCTCCCGTTCCCAACCACAGCGGCTCTGCAGAGTGAATGGCGGCTTTCCGCTGTGGCGCTTCAGGGTCCTTGAGCAGCAGCAATAGCAGCCGGGACAATTAATGACACAACCATGTGGTTCCTGATCTGTAAATGTCCAGGATGGCTTGGGACCCACTGTAGGGGAAATCTGTCCAGAGACTGGGCTCCCATGAGCTTCCATGGGTTTCTTCCACCTACTCTGCCTCGAGGCCCCACTGAGGTAACACTGAGCTCCTGCTGTATACCTTGCCTGCAAAGCAACTCCTGCCTTGCTGAGAGATACATCATAGAGTTGGGGAAGGAGCATGGATAAAGCTAACCAGTACCAAATACAGTATACAGCAGGTGCTCAATTCATGCTTCTGCAACAAACCAGACCCCAAGGCAGCAGTGCTGGGTACTCATTTGTTCAAACCCCTGGTGTTAGGCTCTTTTGTCCCATGTCCCAGGAATAGGACAGACATGGTTTCCAGTGCATGCAGGGAGCCTACAAGGGCACACTGTCTGGGAAACTTTTACAGATCTTATGATTGAAGTTATGCACTTACTGCATACCAGGCACTGTTCTAAATGCCTGAGAGCCTATCTCAAAGTCAGGGGGTCACGCAGCTGTGATCTCAGGGGGCAAAACCATCTGCAGGAAGGAGAGGAAATGGTGCTGGAACCTGTGTGAGCCCAGTCTCCTCACCACCTTCGCCTGCTTTGGGCTAGCATGGGCCAGCAGAGGGGAGGATGTTGCTGCTGATGAGACAACTGTAGGGGCAGAGTGAGGACGCTGCCTCCTGGGCTAGAGCATCCCATGTGTGAGGTGAGGAGTGAGTGGAATCAGGAGGAGGCGGGGAGAGGAGAGGACTAGAGGGAGAAGGGGGACATGGAAGGAAGGGGAAGGAGGGAAGGAGGGAGAAGTGAAGGGTGAGGGGAGAAGAGAAGGTATCACCTTTAGTGGAAACCAGCCCCCTTTAAAGGTATTTCAGTTTGCAAAACCCATTGCAGAGGATTGGCTTAGTTGCTGTGGCCTGGGCAGACTTTGGTGACAGCAGGATTATACAACATAAGGTCTGTGGGTTGCCTGTGACACAAGGTCCAGCTTAATCAAGAGGTTCACAAGTCCCTTGGAACAAGGTACAGGGGAACCCTGCTGCACCTCCACCTGTGACCTTCTAGGGACTTAGCTGAGCCTCCCCTGCTGCAGCTGGAGCACCCTCCTGGATGAGCCCTAGGAAGGACAAAGGTCTTCCTAAGGCCACTCTGTGAGAGGGGGTGACATGGAACTCCTGGCCAGCTTCTGGGTGGCACCTCAGCTCCCATCTGTGGATGATCACATGAAGAGAGAATGGCATGTTGAACCAAAAGTTGGGCGGCCCCCATTTCGAGGGAGTTGGTCAGCCATGGCTTCCTCCATCTTGAGTTTCAATAACAAGAAAGTGAGGCTGAAATAAGGTCCCTTGATGCTTCTGTGGGGGCCTGGAAAAGGGGGACATGGATAAAGGGCAATGTGAATGGCTCTGGAAGGTTTGGAGGGTTGATGTGGGCGAGAGTAGACAGCTGGGTGCTGACATGAGCATTGTAAATGGAGTCAGAGGTCAGGTCTCCAGCATGAGGCATCATCCTTCCACTGGAATTTGACATTCATCAGATCCAGGAGTGACCATCCTGTAGGGGAGTGTGTGGGACAAATGGGAACTACAGCATAAGGTATAATGGGGATGGAGAAAACAGGAGGGGGTGTGGGAACTGGAAGTGGGGAGCTTGGGGCAGGCAAGTGGTCCAGTTTGACTGGACTGTATCGTGGGGAGAAAATGACATCCGGGAGGACACTTGGTATATGGTTTCCAGTGTATGCAGGCAGCCTACAAGGGCACACTCTCTGGGAAGCTTGTGGGAAAGATCAGAGACACCATGGAGGGACCAGGAGGAGAGGACATGCCAGGCATTCTCTGATCTTTTCCAGATTCTCATTGCAATGTAAACCAATTGAAATTCAACTCATAGTCAAAAGCAGCCCATGACCTTTGAGGATGTAGCTGTGAACTTCACCTCAGGAGAGTGGACTTTGTTGGAGTTGAGTCAAAAGAAGCTCTACGGAGATGTGATGAAGGGAACCTTTATGAACCTGGTCCCCATAGAGAAAACACAAGAATAAAATATTGAAAAGGACTACCAGGATCTCAGGAGAAATCTGAGAACTCAGGTGGTTGAGAAAGACGGTGGATATGAACCCGAGAATCAGTGTGAAAAAACCCAGCAACAAACTCCAGCACATATTGTTAATGAGGACATGCCTCCTGTCGTAACATCATATGAAAGCAGTTTGTATGCAAGAAATGTCATTGATAATTTACCCTCAGATGTGCAGCACAGTGATCAAGCCAAAGAGAAACTAGCCGAGTATAAGGAACCTGTGGAGAAGGCTTTTAAACATGAGAAATGTTGGGAAGATTTGGGTCATTCTGGGTCATCTGATACATGAATGTTCTAGAGAGAAATCCTATGGAAATCAATGCAGTACAGCTTGTGGGAGTCTCCGTTGTGATCAGTATCAGGAGAGAATTTACACTGGAAATAAGCACAATGGTAATGCCTTTACAAACTGTACATATGGCCAGATAGAGGAAAGAAGTTACACTGAAGTAAAACCATTTGTGTGTAAGCAGTGCAGAGAAGCCTTTGTTAATTCTAGTCACCTTATCAGTCATAAATGAATTCATATTGTAGAGAAGTGTTTTATTTGAAAACAATGTGGAAAAACATTTAGATATTTGTCATGCTTTCAAAAACATAAAAGAAAACATAGTGGAGAGCCTTATGCATGCAAGCGATGTGGGAAAGAATTTATTCAGCTGACAAACCTTATGCACCAAAGAATTCACACTGGAGAGAATTCTAGTGAATGTAAATGTAAAAAATCCTCACTAATTCCAATGCTGATCATGTTCATTAAAAATTCACTGTGGAGAGAAGCCGTATTCATGTAAGCATTGTGGAAAAGCTTTCACTAGTCCCAATGACTATAATAGTTGTGAAAGTATTCACACAGAAAGAATCCCTTTGTATGTAAAAAAAAAATGGGAAAGCATTCAAACGTTTGGATCATTTTATGAATCATGAAAGAATGTACACTGGAGAGAAGCCTTATGCATGTAAACATTGTGGAAATCCTTCACCAGTTCCAGTGACTGTAACAGTCATGAAAGAATACATACACTGAGAAACCCTGTCTCAAAAAATGAAAAAAATAAAAGTAAAAGAAATAGAGTAATTTTAAAAAGCCATGTAGAGATAGAAAATACACAGAGAGACTGGATACTGTGTGTTATTGAGCTCTTTAAATTGTTTGACTGCTGAGGAAGGAGCTACAGCTGCTAACAGACATTTGTTTATAAATGCTGCTGAATCAATCCAACTTAGATATTTCGAAAATGTCTTGAGTTCTAAATTTAAGTCTAAGAACATGTTTCTTTGGAAAAGAGATTTTGTATTTGTTTCCATAGAAGATGAAAAGCTGTAGATTCCTTCCATACTAATATGAATTCATCAAGCAAGACCCCTGAAGCAGTGGCTCAGGTAATCCAACATCCAAAACAGCTGAGACGATACAGCCTTGCAGACTGGGACAGCCAGGCTTTGGCCAGGTTTCTGGGTTTTCTCAGGATCCCCATTGTACTGACAGTGCCCCCAAACAGCAGGAAGCAGTTTGGAGAGAACGACACCCAAATTCCCAAATATTGTTTATAAATGTTTTCATTTAAATGGAACTTGTTATAATGGTTAATGAACACAGGCAATCTCCAAAAAAAAAGAGGGAATATGATATAGAAATGAACACTTTGTATTGATATGGATTTTGATTTATTGATACAAATTTAAGGTCAATTTGTTATAGGTATATTTCTCCTCTTGTTTAGATATTGTGTTTCTACAGCTCTTTTAAGAATATAATAATGTATAATTAAATACAGATTATAGATAGTCACCTATAATAGCCAAAATTTCTACTTATATTAGTTAGGTTTTCTAGATACACAGAGATATATTTGAGATGGATAGTCTTCAAACCTTTCAAAGACCTCCAGAATATGGAATTTAAATAGGATTATTAGGGTTTTTCATGACAGTGAGACACAACTGTTCCTAGCAACACCAAATACTTCTTAGAGGAAGATGGGCATTGAAGAAACTCATTACGGAGTTTGACTTTGGCATGGCAAAAATAGCCATTTGGGGTTTTTAAATTGTCTCATATCTTGTCAAGTTGAGATTTTTAAGAACTTCATTTTTAATTTGTAATAAAAGTTTGCAACTTTATTTTTTTTAAAAAAAAATTCAACAAACTGCAAGCAACTGTTAATAAAGGTCTTAAATAATAGCGGGGGGTGGGGGAACAGAAATAGCCATTTGGGCAAGAAACTGCTCTTGCCTGGACTGTTTGACTGTATGCTGTATAAAGTAGGCATTCAGAACCCAGAGGAAAGGGACTGCTGAATTTGCCAAAGCAAGATGGACAGTCCTGCAGGGTTCCTGCTTCATGGAAGCATCTGCTAGACATTCTGCAGGATGGAGAAAAATGACTGACAAACTGCCAATACAGGTGGGACAGTTTGAAATTTCCTGCTTCGATGAGAAGTCTGCTAGACACTCCAGGCCTTATGGGCTGAAGATGGATGCTATAACATTACAGAGGAACTTTGGGTTCTGTCCAAGCAGTAAGATGTCTCTGTGTCTGTCAATTCTAGAGTTTATATATTGTCTTTCTGAGGTCTTTGATGGAGTTGAAGACAGATAGTTATAATTATGGTTTTCCTTAGTTATGATAAAAGATAAGTTCATATAAAACCTTAGACTCACAAAGATAGAATAGATGATAGAATATTTGCTATAAATTTTGCCAAATGTTAATGAACTAAATATTGTTAACTACAGTTCTTGCTAGATAGCTGTTTTGTTATATATAATTTTACTATGTTTACTTAGATAGAAAAGAGATGGTGGGGGATGTCCTTCTGTATATATGTTTCTCTTATTGGTTGATGAATAAAACACTGTTTGGCCAATAGCCAGTAAAGACAGAAGATAGGCAAGACTAGGAGACTAGGAGAATTCTGGGAAAGGTAGGCAGAAAAGGATGCCATGTAGTTGCCAAAGGAAAAACAGGTCCTGGCATTCTCCAATACGTCAAGACCACGTGGAAATACATAGAATTATAGAAATGGGCTAATAATTAAGACAGAGCTAGCAAATAAGAAGCCCTAGGCTTGAACCAACAATTTAATAATTAATATAAGTCTTTGTGTGCTTATTTGGGGCTGAAGCAGCAGAACCTGGCTACAAGTAACTCCAGTAACAGAAAATGACCTCTGGAAGGATACTGGGTACATGGTTTCCAGTGTGTGCAAGCAGCCTAAAAGAACACACTCTCTGGGAAGCTTCTACAGATCTTATAATGATTGAAATTATGTGCTTACTGCATACCAGGCACTGAGCTAAGGAGCCCCATCTCAAAGCCAGGGGGTGATGCCTCTGTGACCTCAGGGGGAAGCTAAAGGCTTTGACCTTTATTCTAGGGACTGGAGAGCTGGCTCAGAGGTTAAGAGCATTGACCTTTAGTCTAAAGACAACAGAGCCACTGGCTGCCTGAACTGTTGCACTGACCACGCCCATTGGGGGTGGGGCCAGGTGAGGATGTGACCTAGGAAAACTAGGTCTGGGGTCTAGGATCCCAGAGTGCTCTCTTGCTTTCTGGTCAGAGACAGAGAGCATCTGGAGGCATCCTTGGGAGGGGAACCTGCTGGTGTTCATCTGTCTCTGTTGTAAGCTATTTCTCCCTGAATAAATATCTATCCGGCCTATCTCCCCCAATCCTTATTTTTCCATGATGAGTGGCAGCATCTGAGTTCAGACACATGAGTGAGTGAATGTGAGCCAATGCCCCTTTAGGAAACTTACTACCCCTTGACCTCTTGAGGACTCAGCTGCCAGACCAGGAGAATGGAAGAACACATTAGAGATGGCAAATCCTTGATCTGATACCTATCATTCCTTCCAAATGTGTGTCCACAGCAGACATCACTAGCTGATCCTTGCTCTTGCCCCTGCCAGACTCTATCAATCAAATAGCACAGGCCTGGAAGATGGAGCTGATTGGAAGTGATGCTCAAAGCAACATCCCTCTTCCCGGCACAGAAGAGCTCATATCCTGCTTACCTGGATTCTGCTCACTACTCCAGGCATCCATTGCTGGCTGCAGTCCCCCAGCAGGGAAACTGAGGCTCAGCCCCTCCCAGGCCCAACCCCTCCATCACTCAGGGCCTGACACCACTTCTCAGTTGAGTCTCAGTGCCCTCCAGTCCACTGAAGGAGGTGGGGGCACACCCAGTCTTGCCACCATCCCTGAAGCTGCTGGGGGCTTCCCTGCTGCCCCTGGCCACAGCCCTGGTGGTCCCAGACGCAGAGCGCAAGAAGCTTTGGGAGTTGTTGGCACAGGACAGACGCCCAGTTAGTTAGAAAAACATGTGGCTCACTCTCCCCTCTCCTGCCCCCTCCAGCCGCCACCACCTTCTAATTCAATTTCCCTTGAAAAACAATGGTTTCAATGAAGGGGGAAACAAGATTTTCCGAAACTTCGTAAAGTTTTGCAAAAATAATTACCCCCCAAACTGGCAGGCTTCCTCCCTTTCCTGCTCAAATGAATGTCTCTGGGACATTTCACAGGCTTTCACAGGCTGGATGTGCCCCTGTCTCCAAGCTGCCCACCCAGGTCCCATGCTGACTGGCCATCAGACAGGCAGGGGCCCCAGATCAGCACCTTCTGCTGGGTGGCCCCACTATGATTTTAGGAAGGCCTGGGCAAGAGAAAAGAAGCAAGGATGAACCTGGCTGACCCTCAGCCCAGCTGACTGGGTAAGGGCCAAACCTCAGGGATGTCCCCTGAGCCAGCTCTGACATGGAGCGGGGGAGAGGGGGTGGGGGGTCAGAGGAGCCAGGTGAGCTTGGAGGCACCGTACAGCATGAAACAGAGACTGAGCTGAACCCCAGGCTCTTCCTTTCGGCTGCCCCTTCTTAGGTTGGAGGCCCCAAGAATGTTGGAGTTAGCGTCTCTCAGTAGGGCTAAGCCCTCTGCAGCATTTCACCTAGTCTGTGGGTCCCCGGGACTCTCGGCAGACTCCTAAATGTCCTCCCTTCACTGTCCCCTCAGGATCCTCCCATCTCCCCTGGAGTCGCCCCACGGCTGTTCCTGGAGAACTGTCTCTAACCGCTCCCCACTGGGGACCATTACCAAGTGCTCTGCTTGGTCTATGCTCTCTATAGCCTTGGCCCCTCTCTCCACGAGACTATACTCCAAATCCCATTCTTTACTGTGGCTTGAAGATGAACTAATTCATACTAAGACTAGCCAGGCTCAATGTCCTGAGAGTAGCGTGGCTCTGGGCTGAGCTTCAGGTGCAGGGAAGCCATGCAAGGGGCTCTGTGGAGTCTCGGAAGCAGAGCCACCTACTCAGGCCCCTGACTGTGAAACTGCTGCAAGCTGGTGATTAGAAATAACCTTCAGCCACGGGACACCTGAAGGCAGCCCTGTGTGCGTGCTGCAACCCCAGCCTCTGGCTGGAAGGAACAGACGTGCCCAGTTTGGGGAGGCACTGTCTGAGAGGGCTTATCCCCCGACCGCCTGGTATTCAACCCTTGTGAAAGCCCAGCCTGCCCTTGGCAGGGCTGATTTAGCCAACTGGGTAGTGCAGAAATGAGAGCACAGCCACTGTTCATCTGTAATATCAGCACGCAGGAGGCTGACGCAGGAGGGTCAAGGGTTCTAGGCCACCCTGGGCTACAAAGTGAGACCCTGCCAGAAAGAAGAAGAGACGGGGGCTAACTTCTGAGACTGGGTCCTTAAGGTCATGGCTCCTCCTGAGTCACGCCTTTTCTGCGCCCATCACTTGTGCTGGTGGAGGTTGTTTGCCCTGTTATGAGCACACAGTCAGGCAACCTTGGTGACTAGGGCTCCTGACAGTCCAAACGGACTCAGCAGCCATGCCAGTGAGCCTCCTAGGAGCCAGCCTCCAGCATCTGGGGTCAAGCCTTTAGATGGTTGGTCACCTTGCTGACTGCAGACCTACACCATCTCAGAGAGCCCAAGCTATGTCTGATCCGTCTGCTCCCAAGTCCTAGCCTGCAGAAGTGGCAACACATGAATTGTTCATTGTTTTAAGCCACTGAGGGTCTTCTGGAAGAGCATAATAGAAACAAAACAAAAACAACAAAAAAACCATGGCTGCAGGAGTGTGGAGCAGCTGGCCACATTGCACCCACAGTGGGGAAGCAGAGAGGAAGGGATGCTGGTGCTCAGCTCACTTTCTCCTTTGGATGCAGTCCAGAACCCAGCCCAGGGAACGAAGCCGCCCACGGTGGGCATCTTCCTACTTCAGTTAACCTGATGAGATAATCCTTTCCAGGCGTGCTCTGAGGCTTATCACACAGGTGATTGCATCGAGCTGACAATTTAGATTAAGCTTCATATAACGAATGTAGGCATGCATTCTCTTGAGTCTGTTCTTGCTTTCTTCACTGCCCCAGGGGACTGTCCCTTTGACTCAGTGTGTGCCATTAAAAGGCTTCTAGAAGTTGTGTGCTGGGATGTGGGTTTCTGTGCAGTAGAAAAGCCTGTGTGGCTCCTCTTGGTCAACTTGACTGGGCTGAGAAGTGCCAGGACATTTTTAAGAAGGCCCACCCTGAATGGGGGAAGGACATTGTCCCCTAGGCTGGGGACCTGCTGGAAGGAAAGGAGAGAGAGAGAAGAAAGCCCGCAAGCAGGTTTCTCTCCCACTGCTTCCTGCCATGGCGTGAGCTGCCTGCCACACCCTCTGATGGACGGCAGCCTTTGAGACAGGGAAGCAAATGAACCTTCCCTCTGCCTGTGGAATGCTGGGATAGACAATGTGGGCCTTCTCTGCTGTATGCCACATATTCCTTGACCTGCATTTTGACTGCAGGACTCATGCTGGGCACAGCAAGACATAGGCACATGGAACCTGAGACACAGGGCCGCCCTGAGGAGGAAGCAAGGGAAAGTTTGCTTGCTAAACTTTTTAGAGTGACTAAAGGAGGGTGTTGGGATGAGAGGTACAAGGCAGGTCCACAGTTAAGCTACTGGACTCAAGGGATCAGGCTTCAAGTACAGGACCAAGTGTTCCCTGCCTCCCATGCCACATGCAGTCCTGAGCTATGACCTGGGGTAAACAAGGCAATTTGCAAGCAGGGGAGACTTCCATGCATCCAGCCATACCTACCCCAGTCAAGTTTTCTTCCTCAAAACTGCATGCATGTCCTTGGCTGGGAGAATGCTTAGTAGAGTAGAGTGCTTGCCTAACACAAATGCAGCCCTGGGTTCAATCCCAGCACCATATGGATAGAACATGGAACACACACCCATAATCCCGGCACCACATGGATAGAACATGGGACACATACCTGTAATCCCAGCACCACATGGATAGAACATGGGACACATACTGTAATCCCAGCACCACATGGATAGAACATGAGACACACACCTGTAATCCCGGCACCACTTGCATAGGACATGGGATATACACACCTGTAATCCCGGCACCACTTGCATAGGACATGGGACACATGCCTGTAATCCCAGCACCATTTGCATAGGACATGGGACACACGCCTGTAATCCCAGCACTGCTTGAGGCAACTTGTCACATTCCATCCACAGCCAGAAAAACGAGATGGATACACGCTCACATGCCCAGCTCCGTTTCTCTGTTTTATACATTTCAGGATCCCCTGCTCAGAGAACGGTCCCACCTATAACTAAGATGAGTTTTCTCATCAATTATCACCATCAAGACAATCTTCCACAGACATGACAGGAGAAGTCTCCCGAAGCTTCTAGGTCCTGTCAGGTTGACAATTAGCACTCACATTACACCTGGCAAAAGCATAAACTAGAAAGCACTAGTAACCTTGCCTCAGCAAGGACAAAGGTAGTATCCTACTGTCTCCTTCTGCCACCCAATGTTACCAGCAACACAAGTCGCGTGATTCCAGCCGTACCTCTATGAAGCGGACTTGGGGCCAGGCCATTTTACATAGCAACCATCCCAACAGCCTCATAAGGAAGACATTCGATTTTTTAATCACGTTTCAGAAATGGGACACTGAAAGACACAGACAGGTTGAGTACATCGTTGGAGGCAGCACAGCTTGCAAACGGCAGAGCTGGGATTTGAGCCTGAACAACAGGTTCAACAGTCTTCATGTTGCCTTGATAATCAAGGCTTGGAAACAAGGAAACTGAGGCTCACAGAGGCAGTGTCTTCTTCCAGGCATTTGATAAACAGGGCTGGGAGCCCAGTCAACTGGTTCTGTGGCATGCCCCTCCCCCGTCACAGAGTAAGCCCGAGGCGGGGGGGGGGGGGGGTGTGTGCTCTGCAGCCTTGTGGCCCTCACAGAGACACGGGAAGATAGGCGTAGAAATGACATGACAGACATCAACCGCAGAAGTTGTGAGTGAGAGGCCTGGAACTGGTCAGAGGTATTCTAGGAGCACAGAAATTGGAGTCAGAAGGGGGGGGGGCGGACCTGCTCCTCCCACCTGCCTCACAGTCCACAGGTCTGCCCCAGTCACCTGCCGAGAGGCCCAGCATCTGATGTCCATTCAGAATCAGGAGACTGGTGCCCTGGGGGACTATTGGCTCCTGAAGTCACAGTACATGGGACTGTGGCATCTCCCCTGCCTGGCGGGAAAGCCACTCCCATTGCAGCTTCCCAGTATCAGCTGCAGCCCTGGGCTGCCATCCCTGAGGTCGGCCGATTACCAGCTGTGTCACCCCACAGATTCCCCAGCAGCCAGTGTCAGGATTCCACAGGGCTAGCCCACCGTATTCTTATAACCCCATGTAGGAGAGGCTGGGATTAGGCACAGGTAGAGAAACTGAGGCACGGGACAGGGAAATGACATACTAAGGTACTTACTTGGAGAGATCATCACTGATGGACTCACTACTTAAAGCCAAATGTCTCATTCTATCTGTGTGGTGTCAGCAACTCAGAGAAAGCCAACAAGTATCCCTCTGACCTCTGACGATTTTTAAGGTGGATACCAAAGGAGCCAATGGCATTTGGCCCAGAAAAATGGTGGCATCCTGACTCCCAGGCCTCCACAGCCTCACCCTGCAACCCCTGCTGCCCAGCCCCGCCTGGTCGCTCCTAGCTGGCTCTTCAGTATTTGGTGGTTAAGGGGAAATGGCAGGTATAGGACCTCCTCACCTGGGCCTGTGGGGTTTCCTTCCTCTCATGGCTCCTAAGATGGCCTAGTGTGTAGGGACTAAGGTCCTTATAGATGGAAGAGATCCCAATATTCTGCAATGATCCCAGAGCAGAGGCTACCTGGCTAGAGCTAGCGTGACAGAGGCATGGTGGGGCTCTCTGCCTGGCCCTGTGAAGTTGGGTGAGCATGGCCTGAGCCCCCACCGAGAAACAGCTCCCTACCCCACCAGACTGGGTGCCAATGGTCCTGGCTGGATCAGCTGAGAAGACGCAGGTGGGGAGGGCACAGTCTACAGCTGTCGCTGTAATGCCCTTGTTTTTTGTTCGTTTGCTTTGGAGTCAAGCCTCAGGTAGCCCAGGCTGACCTCAAACTCCCTATGTAGCCGAGGCTGGGCTTGAGCCCTGATTCTTGTTACATACTCTGAGTGCTCGTCGTGTCACCGTGCTTGGCCTTTTCACTTTAGAGACCCCTGTTGGAAACACTGCCCCGTGTGACCCTTGGCCTCAGCGCTCCCTGTAAAATGAGAAAGCATAATTTCTGGGGTCCCTTTCAGTCACGTTGTTGGTGGGTTGCTTGTTTGTTTGTTTTGTTTGTTTTTTCTGTGACGATTTGGGTACTACAAAGTCAGGTCAGACAAAGTCAAGAGTGGTGATTGTCTGTCTGCATGACACTCTTGGCACGGGCCAACCAATGTTACCACGGTCCTCCTCTTCATGAGTGGCGTGTGGGGCAGGGACTTGCTGAGTTGCCTTGAATCTCCGGTCAGCCAGGCTGACCATGGCCCTGCTGAGTTGACCGCCTACTATATGTGCAAGGTCTAGGGCGACAGGAGTTGTGACAGGCATGGACGACCATCTGCACGCAGCTGGAGGCAGGCTGTGGTGTTGCAGAGACTTCATGAGCCAAGCGGACTACCTATGTCTCTGGAGGTGGCCCCCGTCTCCACTCGGCCCGTCATTGCACTAACAACCCCACCAGGGACAACACGGATCTGGAAGGTTTGAAGGCTCTGTGTTTTCTACAACTGAATCATTGCACTCGACTCCTTCACCTTGACCCTGACCATAGCCCAAACCTGATTCTTGGCTGCATGGAGCCCTGACCGAATGGAGCCCAGACCACATGGAGCTGACTCTGGATACGGATGGTACATAGAGGCTGGTGTAGGTGGGATAGCCTGGGACCAAGCAGGCAGAAGGTGGTCACCCACAGACCAAAGTCACTGAACCCTCCTTACCCTCAGGAGACATGGCTGTAGCCAGGCCTGGGCCAACCAGGGCGGGACTGTCCCACCCCCCAACAGGTGGCTTCAGAGCAATGGCACCATCTATGAGCTTCCTGATTGTTCCTGTTCTCACTGCCTTGGCTCCAATGGTCCTGGGTGACTCTCCCACCCCGGGAACAGCCCCAGAGACCCCTAAGTCGGAGCTGATGACCCAGATGGCACTCCCAGGCCAGCGGTCTTTTGTGGATTGTCACACCAAGCCTTGGTCTGTCATTCTGTGGTATGGGGACCGTGGTGTATTGATGCTCTTGGCCCAGGGCCTAGCGTGAGCTTCAGGGACCATCCACGGGCTTCCTGGGCTCTGCTTTAGGGGTGATCAAAGACACTGTTTCACCTTTTTCCATTTTCCAGCAAGAAAATCGAGGGCACAGTTCTTTGCAAACTGAATGAAGGCGGCAGAGCCTCTGCCTTTCTCCTTCACAAGCTTCACAGACGCTTACAGAACTTTGGGCAAGTCCCAGTGCTCTCAGACTCAAACTTTTGACTGCAGGAATGGTCAGCCATGACATGGCAGGTGACACAGGAGATGAGGGCAGCTATGCCACAGCAAGATGTGAGCGTAGCCATGTCATGGCAGGAGGAGAGAGTCATCCAGGATGCTTTGGAACACGAGTGGAAAGTCAGCGCCCACTTTTACAAGCCACCCCCCTCTACCCCATCATTCTTCTCATGACATTGCACCAACTCTTTCTTTCCTTAATCCAAACCATTGTTTTTCCAGGATGAAACTGAAATGAAAGCCACATGGTCCCCACTGCACATACCCTCACCAAACAGAAGCAAGGTCTGGGCAAAATGTAATGAGCATGTAGAGGGACTTCTGCCCTCTATGGGGTCACCAGGCAGAGGCTGTCTGGCCATGGAGATGCTTAGGACTTCCTGGTGACCAAACTGGGGTAAGCTTGGAGGTGTCAGACTGATAGGGCTGAGCTAAAGACCCTCTGTTGGGGGAGCAGGAGCCCAGTCCTGCTGGTGGAGCTGGGGAGCCCGCTCAGTGGTCAAGAGTACATGCTGCTCTTCCAGAGGACTCAAGTTCAGTTCCCAGAGCCCACATCAGGTGGCTCACACCCAGCTGTAACTCCAGGTCTAGTGGGATCTGACTCCTTGGTCCTCTGTGGGAATTTGCACTCATGTGAACATACCTATACACGTGTACACATAATTAGAAATATAAAAATAGTAAAAAATATGCTTCCGGCAAGATAGTGCTGGGACATGGTAAAGGCCTCACAAGCAACTGCTCACATCTGTACAGAGAGAAGGGGCCCCAGAGAGGAAGAGGGGCACCAGGCATGGTGTGAGAGAGGAAGCTGAGAAGGTGGGGTGGAAGGCAGGGAAATCTGGGTGCAGATCATGTCCCTGGGCACCCGAGGAGCTGCTGTCTGGAAGGCATGGGATTTTGGAAGGGGCAGGCTGCTTTAGTGAATGGAAGACATACCTAGGAAGGAGGGGACCTGGATGTACTCCAAAAGGGACTCTCTAAGGCTCTCTCCAGGTCTTGTCCTGTGAGAGGTACACACACACACACACAGGTTCATGTATACACAGTCCCCCCCACCCCTCTCCACAGATCCATGCACACATAGATCCATGCACATAGCTGATGCATGTGTGTAAGAGCCGTGTGCAAAGTACAGGTTCAGAGAGGCTTCCTCCAGAGACACTGTCACAGAAGCCAGACCACATCGAGGCACAGTATGGAAATGCAATATGCGGACACATACTCATGCCGGCACATGCATGCCTATACACACAACCTCACACATGTGCACATGCATGCATGCTTGCACACATACGACATGCATGCTAAACACGAGTGGCAGAGGCCTCTCAGCCCAAGTTCAGGATGATGACTTACCCTGAGCCTGTCATCTGATCTACACACACAAGCAGAACCTTATTGTCAGGCTCCAGCCTGAAGCTTCCAACCCAGGGAGAAGGCCACAGTGTGTTTGTTGAAATCATGTTGCCTCCTCACACAGGAGTCCCCATTCTGACTTTCCTGAGTCAGGGTCTCTGTGGAGATGAGGAATGGGTTTGTGAAGGCCAGAGACTTGCAAGCATTGGGACAGGCTCTCTGCTCCTATATAACAGCCGCTGTCCTCTTGGTTCCTAAGCGGGCCAGGGAGGTGCCTCGGCTGCAGACCTCCAGAATCTGGGATGTTCCCTCTAGCTGACTGTGACCCTGCCCAGCTCCCATCCCACTCCTGCTGTCAGCCACTCCCTCTGCATCCACTGCCCCTTGTCTAGAAGGCTGCATGGAATCCCTGAAGATAGTGACCCCCCATAGCCACCAGTCAGAGCTGGAGGGTGCAGCTCTGCCAAGACCAGGGCTTTGACTCCCTGAAATACCAGGCAATCTGTCAGCAAGTCCCCAGTGCCTGCTTCCATCTGGATACTGCACTGTGCACACAGGCGGCACAGCCGGTGAGCTCCATGTTGCTTCCCAAGTGAACTAAAGGGATGTCACCAAGCTCTCTCTGACCCCAAAATAGCTGGAGTTCTTGAGTGCTGGGCACACACACACACACACACACACACACACACACACACACACACACACCGTGCAGAGAGAGAGAGAGAGAGAGAGAGAGAGAGAGAGAGAGAGAGAGAGAGAGAGAGAGAGAGAGAGAGGGGACCTGGGCGGCTGCAGCATTTGAATGCCTTCCCGGTGCCTACCCCACAATAATCAGGCTTCCTACCTAAGGCCTGAAGCCTGTGCAGACCCGGATCTGCCAGTCTGAACCACAGAGATGCCACTCAGTGTCCTAAGCTCCAGAGAGTTGTGGTAGTGCCACAAGTGCTCAGTGGTGGCTTAGCAAATAATCACTCCTCTCCCATCCTGTGGGACATGGAGATGTGCAAACATCATCCACCATCCCTCAGCCATGTGTCACCTCTGGGGGATCGCTTGTACTGGGCCCCGAAGAGGGACAGAGGTCATCGAGCAGGTTTCCCAAAATGCTGACTAGCAGCCCTCAACAGCCACCACCTCAATTTCTCACAGCCTGCTCTGGAGCCTCTGAGTGGTCAGATGGCCTGAGGAGGCCTGTAAGATGGAGGACTCTGGGTCCTTCCTACTCTGGACTGTTCTTCAAAACCTAGAGGCCCAGAAAGGTAAACAGCACCAGAACTTGGGTCTCAGCCTGGCTTCAGCTGAGAAATATATGTGCATATTTATATGATCACATGTCCCCATATAATATATAGCATATAAACATGTCAATACTAATATGTAGGAATTTATTAAACATAATACATTATATAAATGTATAATTAATTATTGTATATATAATTAATATGTAACACAATAATTGTTATGTATGATATAACATATAACAATATAAAATTAAATATGAATATTATAATATAATGTAACAATATATTAAGTTTATAAATATTTAAATTTAATATATAGATAGATAAATTATATACTAAATATATTATTTCTATATTAATATATGCACTATATTAATATATAATATAAATACAATAATCTCTCACATACAATGGGATCTTATTAATCCAGAGTCTGTCACCCACCACGGGATTCAGTGTGTTTGTTGAGTGAATGTGTGACATCTGTGGAGTGGTCAGGATGTGGACTCACACAGAGGTCTACCTGGATCCCCAGTGGCATGCTGTGTGGCCGGGAAAGTCATGGCCTGCTGTGGGTCATGACTCAGCTGGTCACAAAAGCCTGGACCTGGTGAGCTACGACAGTCTTTAAGGGCTCTATGGACCCCGGGAGGTGGCCTCCCTGACCTGGGAGGGCACATGGCTGTTCCCCAATGATCTGCGGGCACGTGCGTTTGTCCTCTGAGAGATGGATCCAGGTCTCAGAGACACGATGACTCTAGCTGCCAGAACACTCAGAGCATTTGTCCACATCCACAGGGAGGCACTTCTGCCAGCCTGAGGGGCCCCTACCCGCAGCTGGGGTGGGGGGAGGGGCTGGAGAAGAGCTCCACCCAGCACTGTGGATGAGGGACTGGGTGCTCATCTCCCACTTCTTAGAACCCTGTGCAGCTGGGGTGAGCTCATTTACTGGAAGGGAGATGGGGGGCTCCATTCACACCCGGTCCTGCTGGGGGGCGGCAAGTGCGTCAACAGCCCGGCTCCGAGCCTGCCTCCGGAAACCGCCCAAGGAGCAGTCACGAATGGGCTGGGTGAGGGGGGCAGCCAAGCATCAGGGGGGTCAGGTGACGGCCAGGAGGCCCAGCAAGGCCTGAAGGCGGCTCAGGGTGCACCGAGAGGTCAACTTCCTCCTTTCTGGCGTCACCCCACTCCTGCGCTGGCTGGAGATCTGTCCAGCTGTCTGTGTGTCCAGCTGCTGTCTCCAGTTCTGTGCATGACTGCAGGGTCTCCAGGAGGTTGAGTTCCAGGCCACAGAGCCTCCGTTGGGCTTATATGTCAGGACCCTGTCTGGAGTGTGGATCTCGGTGGACTGGCATTGAGCCTGGCTCCCCACCCCTCCCCACCATCGCCTCCAAGGCTTGATGCAGCTATTTAAAGCCGGTGGTGGCGGCCCGTGGGAAACTTCTTCAGATGTGTGGTTTTGTCTTGTCGAGCTAGTGCAAGGGCTGCTCTCGAGGCTGGTGACTCACTCATGGTGAGAAAAGTCTTCTTGTTGTTTGATGCCTGGGGAGGCTCTGCTGCCTGAGAACCCAGCCTGCTGGGGCCTTCCCCTGCTGGCACTCCTGGAGGGCTTGGGGAGGGCCAGAGTGCCTCCTTTGTCCCTTGGGAGCCCAGGGCCCCGGGTACTCACAGACTTGAGCGTTCTTCTCAAGCTGGGACCGCTGGCATCCTCAACCCTCGCCTGGGCCACTAGCAACTCCAGAAAGCCACCAACTCCTCCAGGACTTCAGACACTCTCCATTTCCCCCGTCTTAATCCCGGATTCCTTGTCTTCTCACCAGGGACATGGCATTGGGTTCAGGCGTGTGGGTCATCTGCCAGCACCTGACACACAGTTGATGCTCAGTAAATGCTTTCAGGGTTAGAGAGGCAATTGAGACCGAATGAGGGTTTGCTCTGTGCAAACGCCTTCAAGTGAGTAACGCCACTGAGGGGACTGTGGGTGAAGCTCAGTGGTAGACCAGTTACCTAGTGTACATAAGGCCTTGGGTTCCATCCACAGCATCACAAAAAAAAATAATAAAACAAAACACCCCCAAACTTCCTGCCTGTGAACAGTTCCATTGAAAGCCCCCAACAGTTCCATGGAGCAGTCTTAGACATCTGTCCTGCACCTCAGAGGAGGGGGTGGTGTGGTAACATATATTTTCTCATAGTAAGGAACAATCAAAGCAAGACTCGATCCCAGGATGTGTGGTCTAAAGACCCTGTGCCACTAACCACAGCGCTGGGCTGTCCCCAGTGTCTGGTGATGGTGGCTGACAATTGGTCCCCAAGAACAAGAAAGAATGGCCCTGTGCTCACACACGCTCACTCCTACCCAGGCTCTGCCTCTCCTCACCTGCCTCCCCCAAGCCTGAGGCCTCGAGAACTCACTTCTTGGAAGTTCCTGTATATTCATATTCACTACGGCAGCTGCAGGCTGTACATTTCTGCCTGTGCCCCTGTTCTGACAGCAATGTCTTCAGGGTAGAAACCAGCCTGACCCCCATTGCCCCAGCCCCTGGGCAAACACAATATCGGGAACACAGTCAGTACCCAAGGCTTGTAGGATGAACAGGCACCACTAGAGCATCAACCAGATGGTGGTCTCCAGGGACATCTTCTAGGAATGTCTCTGTCACAATACAGAAATCCCTGTGGTCGCCTTCAAGGGAATCAGGACCTTGAGTCTGCTGACTGGTAAGGACTTGAAGGTAGGAGCAAAGTCCTAGAGGACCAGCTTCTCTGGACTGCAGGTGACCACCCCTCTATGAATCCTATGTGGTATAGCCCCAGAGCATCATGGGAATATTGGGGGAGGGAATGCTATGTTCACCATTGACATTGGCTAGAGTCCCTTGAGAAAAGCTCACTGAACTCAAGAGGCCAAGCGGTCACTAGGGCCAGAGCAGAACAATGCTCATCCCAGGGTGACAGGGGAGTCAGGGAGCGGCTCCAGGGCACAGGTGACCTACTGAATCCTGAGCCTTTAAGTGGTGGACGGAGAGTGAGGCTGTCGCTGTGGGAGGAGCAGCATGTCTAGAGATTGCCAGCAGGTACGTGGAATCCTGCCACCAGTCATGGCCACCAGTTCAGACAGACAGTTGTGGCAGCACCACCAGCTGCAGACTGACACAGGAGCCCAGGATGCTCCACATTCACAGGCAAACACCCCACCCCTGGATCCACAGGCTCGTGGCCATCTCAGAATGCAAAACACACCCAGCTCAACGTCTACCACCTCAGAGCAGCCACAGACCCGACACCATTCAGAAGACCACAGCCTTGTTGATGCACACAGATCAATATGGTCCCAGCATCTGTGAGACTGAGGCAGCAAGGCCACCCAAGTCTGAAACCACTTCTGAGACACACACCTAGCCGTGAGCCCCTGCAAAGGCAAGAAACAAGTTATGGGATCGGAGAGATAACTCAGGGGTTAAGGGCACTTGCTGCTCTTGCAAAGGACCTGGGCTTGGTTCCCAGCATCCACGTGGTGGTTCCCAACCAACCATCCATGACTCCAGTTAAGTTCCAGGGAATCTGATATCCTCTTCTGACCTCCGTGGGCACCAGGCATACATATGATATATCTATATCTATATCTATATCTATATCTATATCTATATCTATATCTATATCTATATCTATATCTATATCTATATCTGTAGGCAAAACACTCATGCTCATAAAACGAAATAACTGCATCTAACTTTTTAAGAAGTTACATGCCAGCAAGGCAGCTCAGCAGATAAAGGTGCCTACTGCCCATGCCTGGCAACCTAAGTTCGATTCCCCAAACCCATGTAAAGTTAGAAGGAGAGCAGCAACTCCATAAAGTCACCTGACCACCACACCACACACTGTGACATGCACCCCTCCCCAAACTAGAATATTAAGCGAAACAGTTAAAAACAGCAACAACAAGAAGCCTAAATTACGTACTTCTGATATACGGCGACATGGGGTAGACACTGCCTTCCAAAAGAGAGGAAGGGGAAGGCCACACAAGTCCCCCAGCCAGTAAGGCCAACAGCAAACTCTAATTCAGTGTCCAGCATGTGGGGGACATGGTGGCACTGTGCAAACTCCAACAAACTGGAGGTACTCTGTCCGCCTGGCACTCATGGCCCTTCAAGTGCCACCACACAGAGCTGGTTCAAGCTGCCTGTGATGTGCAGACCTGCCAGCCACATGGCTTCCTGCTGTGCCTGCTGAGCCTCTGGGCCAGCTTGCAGGACTGAAGCAAAGGGTACCTCCACTCACCTTCATCAAACAGCCTCTAGGAGAGGCCTGGAGAGGCTCGGGTAGGAGCCGGGTGAGGCCAGAGCGGAGAACATTACTCTACAGGCATCTCTGCCTATGGACAAACCATCAAAGTTGATCCCCCCAGACCTGATAGTCAATGTAGCAAAGGGCAAAGACGTTTCCTTGGAAATGGCCCAGCATCCTCCCTGGAGTCCAGAGTGAGAATGGCCTGCTTTACTGAAGAAAATACCACAGTACATGTATTTACATCTTTTCCCGCACGTGTGGGTGCTGTGTGGGTAGGGATACATGTGCGGAGCCTCCCTGAGACACCGGAAGACAGTTTCATAGGGAAGCTGGAGCCACGAGGGGCAGACATCGGCGAGGATGAGAGACTGCCCAAGACACAGTGCCTGCCCGCCCAGGAGTCGCTCTATGTCTGCCTCCCTCAGCAGCTCTCGGCTCTAATCAAGCTCACTCGTGACATGAGGATGGTCCCTGCAAGTGAGCCTGGGGGACCCTTGCCACAGTAGCCCAAGCCGCAAGGGGAATCCCAGTGCCAGACAGCTGCGGGGACCAAGTGCCTCCTGCCTATGACAGAACATCTGACCCCGGGCCCTGGCTGGACCCTAGTCCAGCCCAGAACCTAAAATTTCCCCTGTGGTTACGAATGGGTTGTAGCCATCACTTCCTGTGAGGGGTGAGAATGGGACAGGGGGCCACAAAGGGACCGGCCCTGCTGGGGGGGTGTTGACCAGAGCGACTTCTGCTGAGGGTCCAGTACTGACCAGGACATTGACTTCTCCTCTATCTCAGCATCTGAAATGAATGCTACCCAGGTTCATGTTCCATGCTGGGGTCTCTGATAGTAAACGCTTTGCTGTAACAAAGGACCAGGCGAGGTACCAGAGAGGTTGTGAGGAGCAATGAGGACTGAAGGGGTGGGGCTCTGAAAGAGCTAGATCTAAAGATGGAATTCTAGCTCCACCACTTCATTGCTGTGTGATCTTGGGGAACTAGCTTCACCTCTCTGAGCCTTCATACCTTCATCAGTAATACCAATAATCACAATTTTCCTCTTCACTTTCTTGTAGACATTGTTCCAACTGAAGCCTCTCAGACACCTCCCAACCCTCCTGCTTGGGACGGGGTGTTGTGACTCTGCTGGGAGATTAGGGCTGCTCTCACAGTCTGACTCTGAGTTCCATGGTCGTTGTTGCCTGCCATAGGATAATGATCAGTGTGAGACTGCACGGCGTTTGAGGACAGCCTTTCACTCAGAGCTCAATGCCGAGCGAGCGCATTGTCCTGTCATTATCACACTCATTCAGCCTCCACACAGCGTCCCTCCACTCACCCGTGAGTTCAGCCTGGGCCTTGGTGCCACCAGCACTCAGGGCTGTGGCTTGGAGGGGCTTCTGAAGGCATGTGACCCTTGACTGATAGGCCACATCCCGGGGTCACACAGCACACAGGTCCCTGTCACCCCACTTCCTGTGTCCCTTTCTCTGAGCCCTCTGTCTCTTGCCATGGAGACCGCTGGGTCTCTGGGGACCGCTGGGTAGAAGCCCGGTGGCCTTTGTCATGACAGGGAGAAGTCGCTGCCTATGCAGAGGTGTCCTCTCTCCTGGAAGGACGCATGCTGTGCCATCTTCTGGGACCAGCTGTTTACCAGCCTAACTCAAGCTAAGCGTCGCGCGTGGTGCCAGCTCTTGGCTGCTCTTTTTGTCCAATCCCAGTGGCCTTGGGCGTTTGGACGCTGGGTTACTAGGTGGCTGTGGGGTTGGAATCTGAGACCCTTGCTGTGACTGTCAGGATCATGTTCAGCCAGTCAGGTGCTGCTTCCGGACTCCAGACTCGGTTGCCTACCCCCCCACACACACACTGTCTCTACTACTGCCATGTGGATAACATGAAGAGCAGAGATACCTTTGTGCCCCGAAATCACATCGCTACTCACTAAGGTTCTAATCCAGTGGTTTTCAACCTGTGGGTTGTGACCCATTTGGGGGTCGCATGTCGGATATCCTGCTTTACATTATGATCCATAACAGTAGAAAATTACAGTTATGAAGTATCAACGAAAATAATTTTATGGTTGGGGGGTGTCACCACAACACGAGGAACTATTAAAGGGCCGAAGCGTTAGGGGGGTTCAGAACCACTGTTCTAATCCTTCCTGAGTCAGAGCCTCTCCCTCTCCACCCCACCAACCCAGTGAGGCTCAGGACCCTGGAAACAGAGGACGAAGGCCTCTCCTGTCTCTCTGTCTGAGTCAGCCTCAGCACAATGGCAGGTGGCTCAGAGAAGAAACTTGGAGCCACACCCTATCTCAGTATAAGCACCTCACCCAACCCAGACCAGGTTTCCCGGGGCTGGATGCCTCCCGAGACCTCCCAGTATCTCCTGGAGAAGGCAGCTGGAGGGATGGAGGAGAAGAGAAAAGAGAAGGCAGGGCTGTGTTCCAAGTAGAGCTGCCGGTGTCTGAGGAACCTGCAGACACTTTTGGCCAGTTTTAAAGTCAGAGAGCCGAAAGGGCTCTCCCTGAAAGATACCTCCATCCCTCAGTTGGTCCAGTCCAAATACATGTGCACCTCTCTCTATGCCGGGTGCTGGCTGGGGCTCAGGAGTCTGAGAGGAATCAGCTCCCCAGGGACTGCCGGTCACTGAGAGAGACAGGCACAGTGACAAATACTTACAGACATGAGCAAAAGTCTAGGCATAAACATACATAGGGTTGGTGAGCCCAGCAAGGCCACTGAGACAATAAAGTCAGTTCTCTATGTGATGATGTAGGGGAGTGAATGCGGCTCTTCAGACCGCTAATAATGTCGCCTAACTGCTCCTGCATTTCCCCGGTCCTTCTAAAATACGAGATGGCAGAGGGCCGTGTAAAGTGTAGAAATGTTGAGTGTGGGCATTCAAACAGCTCAAGCCTAGGCCCTCGGCTACAGAAAGCTTTCTTTTTTTTCTTTTTTAATAATCTTAAGTTTCCCTTCCACGCCTCCACGTTCTCTACCAAGCAGGGACCCAGTCTGGTGACAACCACACTAGCGGTGTGGTATATGCACAGGGCCAGACACTTTGCATACCTTACCCCACTCCCTACTCTGCATCTGCCTGTGAGGTAGACACAACTAACAGAAGAAAACTCTTGACCAATGAGGACCAGGCCAACGGCAGGTTAGTCAAAGAGAATATGTTTACAATAGGAAATCTTAGGGGACACTACATCAGTGTTTGATCCAACACTAACAGTGTACTGAACAGTACGGAAAATGCCCCGGGGGGGGGGGTCACCATGTGACGGGTTGAGGCAAGGCCAATGGTGTCTTTCTTGGTGACTGAAGCCTCTGCCAGAAGTGCCTGACTTTTTTTCTTCTATCAAAGGTACCTGAACAGCAGCATCAATGGTCCTAATTGTTTTAGGATGGGTGGCATCCTAATCAGGCCGGTAAGGTGACCTGATTCAGGCTCCTTCAGGATTTGTGTGTGTGTGTGTGGGGGGGATGGTGCTTGTGACAAGGTGCCTGTGGAGTTACAGATGGTTGTGAACTGTCCCACATGGATTCTAGAAACTGAACTCAGGTCCTCCAGAAGAACAGTGTGTGCTTTTGACTGCTGAGTCATCTCTCCCACCTCCCCCGCCACACACACACACACACACACACACACACACACACACACACACACCTTATTTCTATTTGTTTAGTTTTTTAAAGGCAGTTGTCTCACCAAGCCTGTATTTGGCTGATTTAGCCTGCCTGACGGGGAATACTCCTGTTTCTGCCTCCCCAGTGCTGAGATAATGAGCATGTACCACCACACCCCATCTTTAATGTGGACTCGAGAGATCAGAGTCAGACGGTCATGCATGCGTGGCAAACACCTCACTGACTAAGCAAGCCGTGGACCCAGCCCTCGTTCAGAGTTGGTTTTTGGTTTTGGTTTTGGTTTTTAATACCCCCAGGTGGATTGTAAATCCACAGGGGTGGATTTTAACTACAGTGGTCCCCACAGAGGCCCAAGGATAGTCCTGAGCTCTGTGGAGCCCATGGTTTTCCTAGAGGCCCTCTGCTTTGTCACATGGTGCTAGAGTCCACAGCCTTCCATGCTTTCTGCCCTTGCCACCCTGTGCTTGTTTCATGGCAGTGGGTTCTCCGTATGTGAGCAGAGACCCCTCAGGGGGCTCAAATGACCCTTTCATCTGGGGTCATCCTCAGAAAACACAGATAATTACGTTACAATTCATAACCATAGCAAAACTACAGTTATGAAGTAGCAACAAAAATAATATTATGGTTGGGGCTACCACAACGTGAGGAACTGTATCAAAGGGTCGCAGTGTTAGGGAGGTTGAGAACCACTGTCCTATGGGGACATCAGTGGGCAAAATAAGGCTCTCTCAAACACAAGTCCTAGCGGTGACAGCCCTTCTGGTAATGAGGCAGGCATCTGGTGACAGATGAACAGTCTGTACAGCCTGGGTACAGTAGACAACAGGGAAATCAGGTGGGCGGGGTGGAGCAGAGCTGTGTGAGATTTCGAAAGCCTCCTCAGAGCTGCATGGGTTAAAACTTAAGAGTTGTTGGTTTCTAGATTCTTCCATTGAAGACCTTTGAACTGCAGTGCCTGAAACCATAGAAAGTGGAAGGGGTGAGCTGGTCCACGGTGCTGCTCCCAGACTGACAGCTGTGTGTCCTCCTGTCCCCTGAGTCCGTGGCCTTTCCCTCTGCCGTGTCACCTTTTGTGGGCTTCCGGGGCTCTTGCCTAGTCTGTGACAGCATGATCACTCTTCCTCGGCCTCATTTTGGTGTTGGTTTTTCAGTTACAAATGGAGGCTGCATGTCTGCATACAAACCTTCCTTGCCCAGTGCAGCCTGGACACTCCAGGAGTTGCCTGCCAGTACAGAGTATCACAGGCTTGCTTTGCCCTGGAAGGGGAGGCGTGGCCCATCTGAGCGTGCTGTCTACCGTCTGCCAGGTGCTTGAGCTATTTGGTCCTCAGTTTCTGAAGCCACCCCCAGCTGAACAGAGGCTTTGTGGGAGCCCAGGCCGTGTGCTGCCACAGTCTTCACCCAGCACCCTACACCCTCGCTGAGACGGGAGGATCGTGCGCTCAAGGCCTTCCTAGGCTACAGAATGAGTTCAAGGTCAGCCCAGGCAACTTAGCGAGAGCCTGTCTCAAAAGAGACCCGAGGATGTAACTCCACAGTAGAGCACCTGCCTACATGCACAAGACCCTGGCTGGTTTCACCCCCCCAGCACCCCAATAAATAACTGAACAGACATCATGAGTCCCAACCCCAGCAAGGATGATAGACACAACTCGCAGGCATGCCCTGCACCCCTCAGGTCGGGGTTCTGTTGCAGGCCCAATGCTCCACAGGTTCTCCTGAGCATTTGCATGGTTGGATGTGTGCAGTCAATTGGCTCTTTGTGTTTGCACAATTGTCCCAAGAACCTGCTTTGTATGTGGTATGAACTGGTTCTGGGATGAGAGGTGCCATCGCTATCCTTGGGGTCCCCACGTCTGGCAGGACTGTCTGTGCCCCTATTTCAGGCTCCTTCTGGATCACATGTCCTTTGAGGGACACCAGAGATGTTAACTGTGTGCAGGATTCAGATGTTAGAGTAAGGCTCAACTAAATTTCAGCTGTTGATCTGTCACTCCTGGGCGAGCATGTGACACTAGACCACTGAAGCCTCTCTGGAAAGGACAATGCCTCAGTCCAGGTCCCTTGGGCAGACCACCAATGGGACTAAGAAGGGTGACACTCCAAGCCCCTGAGGAAAGGAGCCCCCTCTGGAGGGAGGGACTTGGCAGGGGACAGAGGACCAGGTAGGCAGTTCTGAGCAGCCTCCGACCGTTGGTGGCTGTGGAGAGGGACAGAGTGATGGGGGGAAATGAAAAGAGGCCAGACGTTGCCCAGGCCACAGCACGCAAAGGGCCACCTCATCCTCCACCCTCCCTCCTGGCTAGAAAGGGGAAGGCGGCCCAGACCGGGAAGTGGTCGGCTTCTGATGACCGCCTCACGGGGGACCGCCAGCCCTGAGCAGGAAGTGGTCAGCCCTTCCCACCCCTGGCCAGCCAGGCCTGCCGGAGCTCATACTTGGAGATAGCTGGCCTGAAAGTCCCTGCTTTCTGTCTGCTCTGGGAGTGACTCTATTCTTAGAAACCCCACTCCAGCCAGTCCCCCCATCTTGTGGCTGGGGTTTAAGAACTGGGTTCTAAGCCCAGCCCTGTCGCTTCATGGCACTAAAGCACAAGCCATCCTTCTTCCCAGCTGGCTCTGTCCCTGGTGTGTTCGGTGGATGTGCAAAGCCTCTCCTGCTACCTCACCGGGACAGTGTGTCCTGAATGATCATGGTTGGAAAGTCCCCATGGCTCTTCACAGAGGGGATACAGCCTGGAAGGGAACAAGGTAGCCCCAACAGTAGCCTGGCAGGGACCAGACTCTCTGGAAACAGGACTTGCCTCCCACACTCCCTGCCTACTGCGGGGTGTCAGTCAAGTCTACCAGCCTCTGGGCCTTTTTTCTGTGTATTTATACACATGCGTGTGCAGGCACAGACAAGTGTCCAGGCCTCTGTGAAAGTCTACTGTCAGCTTCGCACGCTCTTCCTTAGGAGCTGTCTACTTTGTTTTTTATTTTAGTCAGGGTCTCTCCTGGGCCTGGAGCTTGACAAATAGGCTGGAATGGCTGGTCAGTGAGCCCTGGGTGGGGAGGGCTGTATTCCCTGTTTCCTTAGTTACACCACACGCCCAACCCCCAGAGCTGGGATTACAAGTGTGTACAACCACACCCAGCTTTACATGGGTGCTGGGGATTGAACTCAGGTCCTCATGATTGCATACCAAGCACTTTACCCACTGGGCCATTCCTCAGCCCCCTTGGGCCTTTCTCTGTGGTGAGGGAGCAGGTCTTATCATCCAGGGCTGTCACAGGACCCAGCAAAACGATATATGCAGGACACTCTGGAATGTTCTATGTGGTATACCAAGCTCTTAGTGGAGCTGGGCCTGTGCCTCCATCTTATAGCGGTAGGATCTGCTGCCTTGCCTGATCCTTCCAGAGTGGGAGCCAGTACCTCCTTCTTGCTATTTTGGTGTCTGCTGCAATGCCCTGGGCCTCCTAGCATGGGAGAGAGTTCTCAACCCCAGACTGGCCGTCACAAAGAGGAGGACACCTGCTTGTCCCTGCTTCCCTTGGGGAAGACACAATTTATGTGCCTGGTCCCACCCAGTCTCTGGGATGCCACACTTGGGGAGGGGTAGGCTCGCAGTCCTGGATGGTAGAGCCAGTAGAAGAATGATGGACTAGCCTATCTATATCAGGTCCAGAGCCTATGCCCCTGCAGGACACCTAGGAGTCCCCAACTCAGACTCTATCAAATTCCCACAGGCAAAGATAAAGAGTATAGTAGGAGCTGTCTGCTTCTCCCCTCATCTATGGATGAGGGACTCTTGCAATCAGGAAGAGGGAGGAAGGATCATTTGGCATTCCAATCTGGCTCTTCACCTCCAGAAAGCTGAGAAGAGTAACAATCGTACCCCCACATCCAGGTGATAGTTGAAGGTCCAGCCCCGTTCAGAGGAGAAGACGGTCAGGCTGGGTCTGCCTGTAGGATTACCACCACAACCTAGCATCCCCACCGCCATCACCATTGCCACCTTCACCATCACCAGCTTCACTTTACCACTGTTGACACCATCACCACACACTCTGACCATCTCCATTACCACCTTCTCATCACACTCGCAGTCTACTGCTATAATTATCGCCGCTGTCATCCTCACCTCCATCACCAACACTGCCATTGCCGTCATCTCCAATACCACCAACACCAACACCTCATCAAGGAAAATGCTGACTGCAAGATGAACGTAAGTGCTCTTGGGGGACACGGGCAGAGCAGTCTAATTGTAATAACTAGAGCACAAACATGCTGGTCATGTCCTTAGTGCCTAACAGGCACGGACTGTTAGGACACATTTGTCCCTTTACATTAGTCTTGGGGAACCAAAAGCATTGGTGTCTACTAAAGGGTGAGGCAAAGATTTGAACCCACGAACCTCACACCAGGATCCTTGTTCCTGACCACTGCATTACGCTGCTAGATTGGAGAGCTAAGGGTCCAGGCCCCCAACCTTCAAGTGACTGTGACCCTGAGAATCACTGCCAGCAGTGTCATGGGCCCAGCTGTGATTTCACCTAAGACATGGGAGAAGCTGCATAAACCGAAGCCCCTTCCCCACTCCGGCTCCCGCCCGCCCAGGCCAGTGGTTGGCTGCCGCTGTAGTTCTACGTCTAGCCAGCAGAGGGCGGCATGTAAAACAGGCGAAGTACTTTCCCTGGGAGCCAGAAGAAGGAATTAAGAGGAAGTGGAGGTAATATTTTGTGGCTGTCGTGAAGGCGGTTACTGACTCACAACAAATTCGAACAGACTCTGATGGAACACAACGGCTGATATCCACTCTTCCTCAGCTGAGGTAACCAGAGATGGAAGAGTCCTCGCCCACAGCCAGTAAGGGGCAGAGTCAAGTCGGCAATTCAAGTCTTCTCGGCTTTTTCCTTTACCCAAACGGAAGGCAGGAAGATAGAGCAGGCCTTCCCATGTCTGCAGGATAAGCCAGGGAACTGGACTTGGCAGTGGCAACACCTCACACCTGCGCATAGCCAGGCCGCCCCCTGGTGGCAATGACTGACAGTGTCAGTAGACTCTGCTATTCTCTGCATTGACGACTGAGCCTTGCTTGCCAGTGTCTCATGCCTTTACCATGGCCACTCAAAGGACTGGGGGTGCTCTTGGGAGGATCCTTGGAGGGGACGAAGCTTCACCTTCTCAGAGACAAGACCCGTTTCTTTCCAGGAACATCACCTTTGATGATGAGCAAAATGAACCCAATTTACAGTGTGCCACTTGGGGGGGGCGGGGAGCAGGGGGTGAAGAAGGAAGGGGAATAGAGTGTGTTTCAGAGACTAATGGAATTATTAACTGTGCTCAGAGGTCCCCTGAGCAGATAGTCAGTGGAAAAGAAAGGAGCCGTGGCTGGGTGATGTGGAGAGCTATCTGTGGAGAGGAAACAGCGTTAGAGGCCCGTAGGCTGCATCGGGGGTTGCGGTAAATACCAGAGCTACAGAGCACTGTGGTTCCTGCTCCACAGAGACTCCCAACCCTGGATCTTAAGTTATGTGGTGAAGAAACAGGACAGAGAAACAAAGGTTCAGAAAGGTTGCAGGGTGAGTCCGTGGCAGAGTTCAATTCAAACCCCAGCTTTCAGCCTCCTGAGTCAGGCTGTTCAGAGAATGGCCTAGAGCTGTGACGTTTCTGTAGCATGTCACTCACCACTGGCATGCGCACACAAGACACACCTGAGGTCAGGGGCAGGACACAGGCTCCAAAGGGCTAACTATACAGGGCAGGGGGTCTCATGGGAGTGGGCATGGGCATGATGCCGATGCATCCAGCCATAGTGGGGCTCCAATGGTGGCATTTCAGATGTCCCCCTTCAGAGTGGAGGGACTCCCTCTCTTAGAGAGTTTGTGCCTTGTGCCAACTGGCAGGGGAGAGTGGTCACCAAACACAGTGACAGGATGCCCATTGCCCAGGCCTGGCAGCAGGGGTCACATGTGGCCAAGGTCAGCATCCAGCTGGGTCTGAAGTTTGGCGTTGGACCAAGGATCACCCTAGAGTCAGGCCAAGAATCAGCATGGGTTTGGTTCAGGGGTCTGTGGCAGGGGCAGCTGAGCCTTGCTTGCCAGTGTCTCATGCCTTTCCCACTGTCACTCAAAGCACTCAAGGGGTAGCTATGTTCAAATAAAGACTCAGCCATCACCAGAGAGCAGACTGGAAAGGTCAGGGCTCACTGTGGCCAAAGGCAGGGTGCACATGTGGGCCAGGCAAGGGTAAATTCTAACCCTGCGGTCCCAGGCCTGACCTTGGGGGCTGGACAGAGGGAACAGACAGGTTCACTCCCGCCATGCCAACCACAGCCAGGCTGGGCAACCCAGCCTCAAACCTCCCTCCAGTCCCCAAATCCCAGGTTATAGTGAGTCATTGTGGAGCAGTCAAGGCAGCAGCTACTTGAAGTAGTCAGTTACATTGTATCCACCATCAAGAGCAGATGGGGATGAGTTAGCGCATGCCTAGCCAGTGGGCACATATGCTTGGTCCAGACAGTCCCTCCTTGACATCCCTTCCCAGGTGATCCTGATTTCAGTCAACTTGACAAGTAACCTTAACCATCATACCATTTAGCAGTGACCCGCCTAGCTTCACAGGTGTGTCACTGTCCATCTGTGACCAAAAGGGTCTTCACTGGCTCAACCATCTTAAGAGAGAAGAGGCCGTAGTGCATACTGGGGCCTTGTGGGACTGAGGAATTACAGAATCTCTTCATTGGGCAGCTTCTGGAAGGTCTGTCCATCTGCCTGTTCCTTGATGAGCTTATTTGACAAACGCCTCCTTAGGGGACCTCCCTTGCTCCTCTTCTGTAATGCGTTCTATGTCCTTCCCGGGTGTTGTGGGAAACAGATGAGGAATCAGGTGGGTGGGTGTGGTTTCCAAACTCAGGGGATGCTCAGGGTGCCAGCAGCAGGGAGACACCCAGCTTCCCCACTGTCTCCCTGGGCTCATCTTGGTGCTTTCCCACCAGCTAACCTCTCGCTACTTTCCCTGGTGGCAGGCCTGGGGCAGCCAGATACCCACGAATCCACACACTGTGGTGGTTTGAGTGAGAACAGCCCCTAGGCTCACATGCTTGGCCCTCAGTTGGTGGAACTGCTTGGGAAGGATTGGGAGGTGTGGCCTTGTTGGAGGAAGTGTGTTACCAGGGGTGACCTTGGGGTTTTAAAAGCACACACCATTCTCAGTCTCTTCCTCTGCTTCCTGTTTGTGGAACTGGATGTAATCTCTCAGCTGCTCCTCCAGTGCCATGCCTGCCTGCCATGATGGTCATGGACTCTAACCCTGTGGAACCATGAGCCCCATAATTGAAAAGAAAAATCGAGACAGAGTCCCTCTATTATGTAGTTCTTGCTGTCCTGTAACTCACTCTGTAGACCAGGCTGCCCTGGAACTCATAGAGATCCTCCTGCCTCTGCCTCCCAAGTACTGGGATTAAAGGCATGCACCACCACTCCTGGATAAATATTTTCTTTTATAAGCTGCTGTTTTGTCACAGCATTAAAAAAGCAACTAAGACACACACCACACCCACTGCCTCTCTTCTGTCAGGGTCCCCAGAGGCTCTCTGGAAGCTTGGCACACTATTGGGAGGTGTAGAAACTTTAAAAGATAGGGACTCATGGGAGAATTTTAGGTTATTGAAGGAGACTGTGGGACTCGGCCCCTTTCTCTCTTTCTCTCTTGCTCCTTGGCCACGAGGTGACTCCTTCCACAACTCTCCACCACAGCCCAAAGTGGCAGAACAAACCTGGACAGAAACCTCAGCTCTTGAGACCGAAGCATTCTTGGGAAAATGGCTCAGGGGATACAGCACGTGCTGTGAAAGTTTGAGTCCCTAGCACCCACAAAATAGCTAGATGGATGTGGGGACCCACCTGTAATCCCAGGGCTTAAGAGACAAAAGTGGGGTCCCCAGGGCAAGCCTTACCCCCACCCCAGCCTTCCTCCATCTCACTAATACTCTGGGTTGGACAACAGCCCTCACACAGCCCTGACTGGCCTCGGAGGCCCACCAAGAGAGGTAAACTTGTGCGTGCATTTCCAGACAGGCTTAGAGGGGGCAGACAGCCACGGGGTTGCTTTTCTGCCCAACTTAATGGAGCCAAAAAGGACTCTGAAATTAGAGTGGAAACATCAGTCCCACTACTGACCCTCCCAGTGACATGACTTCTGTGTCCCACGCTAGCCACAGCCCCACCAAAGCAACTTCCCTGAAAACAGTTTATTCACACACACACACACACACACACACACACACACACACACACACACACGCAGCTCAGTGGTATAGTACTTGCCTAGCATGGCTCAGGACCCCAGATTCAGTCCCCAGTACACAAAAAGAGAAACAAAGCAAAGACCCGGAATCTGGGATTTGGAATCAGGCTGCTAGCTTCGCACATCGATCCGCACTGCTCATGTCCCGCCATTTCTCTGAGCCTAAGGTGTCTTCTCTCAAATGGGGCAGGAAGAGCAGCTTGGTGAGTGGTGTTGAGGACAGGGGTGATGGCCTTGACTGAGTGTCTATTTAATAGTCCCTTGGCTGCAAAGTCTTTGGCCTGGGTCTGACTCAGGGGAGGAGAACTGTTGTTAGTTCCCTGTCCTGCGCAGGGTCACCTCCCTAGGGCCTGCTGACCTCTCGGTGGCCTGGCTGCCCTCATTGATCCTGCGAGGGCCCCCCGGGGAGCCCCTTCTGTGCAGACAGGCCACCCTCTGCCCTGGGTGACCGCCCTTTGCCAAGTTCATGGTCTAGCATGGCCGGCCAGCTGGTCCTCCTGCTAATGAGCACAGGGTCCACCCGGTTCCTCCATTTCCACTGGTCCCCGGTCCTTCCCAGGCTCTTCTCTACCAGGCCTCTCACGCAGACCCAGCCATGCCCCTCTGGGCTCTCCTTAACTCTGATGGACCTTCATATAACCTCTGAACGCCAGCCCTCTGCTCCTGACATGTGTGTTACAGAACCAGGTTGTGGGTGAATAACACTCAGTTGGTCCCCAATAGCTGCTATGAACTGAAGATTTATGTCCCCAAATTCATAGGCCGTAAAATGGCCAAACTTGGAAATGAAGCCTCTAAGGAAGGAAGGAATATTAGATAAGGTTGCAAGAGGGGGGCCCTGTTCCAATAGGATTAGTGTCCTGTTCAAGAGCACGTGGAGTATGTATGCCTACAAGAGCAGGGTGAATCCTCTCCCTCCCTCCCTCTCCCTTCTCTCCTCCCTCCTCCCTCCCTCCTCCCCTCCCTCCCTCTCTTCTTTGCTTCACACAGCATCAAATGCTGACAAGGTGGGTTCTGAGGTCTTAACTCCAGAGAGGGGAAGGAGTCACATGACCCACAGAACAGCACCCCAGGGCCATCTGCATAACCACCTTGTGGGAACAGAATGGGTGTTAGGAGCCCATTTGGGTCACAGGACTCTGTCAGGGGTTGGAGGAAAGGCTGGGGCTGAAGGCAGAGAAGAAGCCGCAGTGGGCCCAGGGCCCAGAGATGGAAGCCTGAAGAAGGGAACTTGACTTGCCAGGGCCAGGCAGTGGGACTGGAGGCCCAGGACACAGCAGGGCACTATGGCACGGTTGTTAGGTCTCATTAAGTGGTAGGTGTACATGACACTGAATCCTATAGCTCCAAATATAATTGGCCTTAATAATAAAAACTCTCAGTCAGATATGGGGTAAATACTGAAGGATCAGAAAAGCAGAGCAGCCAGCCGCTAGTTCTTACCTCTACTGAATCCTCAAACTGAGTGGGAATCCTCAGACTAAAAGCTATAAGCTCTTGTTTCCTCCCTCCTTACATTCCTCTCTCTGCCCAGCCTCATTGCTCCTGTCTCTACTTCCCTAGTGCTGGGATAAAAGGCGTGTGACTTCCAAGAGTACTAGGATTAAAGTTGTGAGCCACCACCACCTGGCCCTTTCTCGTTTTAGATTAATTATATCAATTTCGTGCAGCCCAGAGTGGCCTTGAACTCACAGAGACCCACCTGTCTCCCCAGTGCTGGGATTAAAGGTATGAGCCACCACTGCCTGGCCTCTATGGCTGACTAGTGTGGCTAGCTCTGCACTCTGATCTTCAGGCAAGCTTTATTTGTTACAGCACAAACAAAATATCACCACATTCCCATCCCTGGCAAAGGAGGCAGGTCTGTGAAAATCACAGCAGGAACAGAGCCCACCCAGGGGTGCTACTCAGTGGAAGCCAGTCTGGGAGTTCTCCTGAAGAGCTACAGTACCTCACCTCCTCCAGACCAGGGTAAAGGCACCTTGGCAGCGCGTGGGGACAGATGCTGAGGAGATGCAGGGCTAACGCGAGAGAGCCCAGGCAGCCGGGAAAACTCGAGTGGCCAGAGTGGCCGCTTTGTGGCCTTGAGTAAAACTGCTTTGCCCCAGGCATTTTCCCTCTCTAGAATCTGGAGAACTCTCAGACAGGCTTTATGTTCAGATGATAAGTGGAGCTGGTCAACATAACCGCCCTCACAAAGGTCAAGTCCAAAACCACTCTTCCCAGAATACCTCTGCCCTAGCCACACCCTGATAAAGCCCCCAGCCCAATCCCCAAAGTGGGAAATGGCGACCAAGAGTCCTGCCTAAGCCAATAAGCTAAGTTTCACTGCCCCGGCACACAGCCTTGCCTCAGTGGCATCACAAATGTGACAGCATGATGCTGCTTTCAAAGCTAGGCCGTGCCACTCGGTCCCTGGAGAGACTGCTGCAAGGTCACAGGAGGACGCACACATGGACACCAAGGTGAGTCTCCACCACTGCAGAAGGGCAGGGGCCCTGGGGGAAAGTTGACCACAGAAGCCTCCCTTGCACCAGACCCAGGCCGGATCTGTCATGATGCAAGTCTAGGAAATCCAGGATCAGTCTTGTTCCTGCAGAAAGAGAGGGTGGTATTTGATCCCAATGTCACATCAAGGACAGTGGGAGAAAGACATAGCTGAATGAGAGGTTTGAGTTCTTTTCTTTTAAAAACATTTGTGTATGTGTGTGTGTGTGTGTGTGTGTGTGTGTGTGTGTGTGCGCACGTGTGCATTCATGCACATCACACGTGTACACCACAATACACATGGAGGATAGAGAACAATTTGCAGAGTCCATTCTCTCCTTCCACCAAACACATTCCAGAGATCAAATTCAGGTCATCAGGCTTGGTGGCAAGTGCCTTTAACCACTGAGCCATCTTACCAGCGGGAAACCTGAGTTCTCTGCCCAGCCTTGGCTATGACTTGCCTGCCTGTCTTTGGCGGTGACTTGTGTGTGACTTTGGGTGTGTCCCTGTCCGTCACAGAAGTAGGCTTCTGCTGCCCACTCTTGGAGGGTGGCATTCAGGATGCAGGAGGAGCGGGAGGAGGAGCGGGAGTACAGCCCAGTTAGTAAAACTCAAGCTCTCCTTGGCTACATAGCAAGTTTGAAGGCAGCCCATGCTACATGAGCCCTGTCTCAAGCCCCTGAGCTGGTGGCAGTCTGCAGCTCTGCCCTTGGTCTAGCTGGGGTTCAGAGGAGGTGCCTAGAAGTGGTGAGGCCTCTGTGCCAACAGGGGGTGCTTGGCTCAGAGCTACGGGTGAGCTCATGACCTTGCACCCTATGCAACTACACCTGAAGGATTGTTGAGGAGTGCTACCTCGATTACTCCATGCCCTGTTGCACTGTGGGTAAAGGATGTGCCACCATGTAAGCTGAACCAGCGGAGCTGTGTGCTACTGTCCCAAGGGAGGCTCTGAACCAAGACTGCAGACTGGCTCTCAGTCTAGGACTCCAGGGCCTGGGAACTGCACTGCCGTACAGCCACACCAGGTCCAAGGTCACACCAAGGCAGAGAGGGACAGTCAAGGAAAGAAGCTGGCTTTTCAGATTCCAAGTAGCTACGAGGCCTACGCAGCAGAGTGATGGACAGATCTTAAATGGGCCTCAGGAAGGTTAACCAAGCCTGGGCGGGCCTGGGAGGTTTGGCATAGGAAAACCTGGGGCCGTGGCAATGTGTGTTAGGCCAGAGGCTGCAAGGGCAACAGAAAGCCAGCCGGTGGGCTGAGACCAGCACTTCCTGTATCTCTGGCCACACTGAACAAAGGGTCTTTCCACCCTCAGCCTGGCCTGTCTGGGCCCTGCCCAGGAGGTAGTTCTGACTTCCCCATTCCTGACCAGCCAGTTTACTGCACTGTAGTGGGAGAGTAGCCCCAGGCCCAGCTGTGGGACACACCAGTCAGCCACTCTCCCCACTGCCAAGCCCCAACCCCGCTTCCCCTTCTTTAGGTCACGAAGAAAGAAGACCCAAGTTCCCAGCCTTGGCTTGGCTCTTAGGCCTAGGACCCTGGCACAACAGGAACTCACTCAGGACTCAGGTTCCCCAAGGTAGCACCTTGGCCTTCCTCCTCCTCCGGACAAACATTTGTTGAATACAGGAGCCATGTTGGAAGTTTCTCTGAACTAGGTTACTGCACTTTGAATTCAACACTATACAAATAATCTACTTTTATGTCCATTTCACTGAGGAAAAAGGAGGAGGAGGAAGAGAAGAAGAAGAAAAAGAAGATAAGGCAAGGGTAGCTCACCACTAGTTCATGGCCAGCTGCTGTAACCAGAGAGGTAGGAAGTCCTGATTTATAGGCTAGGTCCTTGGTCATTTGGCTTTTTCTTATAAAAGTTGATTCAGAGTGGCTGGCAAGGTGGCTCAATGGGGTAAGGACACTTGCCACTTAGTCTGATGACTTGGGTTTGATGTCTGGAACCCACAAAGTAGGGGAATAAACTCCCCAAAATTATTCTCTAACTTCATGCGCTGTAGTTCATCTCTCTCTCTCTCTCTCTCTCTCTCTCTCTCTCTCTCTCTCTCTCTCTCTCTCTCCCTCTCTCTCTGTCTCTCTCTCTCTGTCTGTCTGTCTCTCTCTCTCTCTCTCTCTCTCTCTGTGTGTGTGTGTGTGTGTGTGTGTGTGTGTGTGTGTGTGTGTCTCATCCCTGAATTAAAGAACAAAGGCATGGTTCTTTCTGGCCACCAAAATGGTCGGAAAAAATCCCAGCAAGCTCCAAGTTCAATGAGGGAAGCCTGTCTCAAGGGAATAAGGTGAAAGAGAAAGCAGGACACCAAGGTCTTCCTCTTGTCTGTGCACACGCTTGCACAATACCTGCATAATATATACCACAGTCACAAGTGCATGCCCACTGTAACATGCGCGTACGCACACATTCACACACTCACGAACACACTCATGCACACACTCACGCAGGCACGCACGAATGCACACACGCACACACGCATGCTTTTAAAACACAATCTGGCTGTGATGCAGCACTGGGAAATGTAGCTCGGGTGATAGAGTACTGGTCTAGCATGCAGGGACCCTGGAATTCAGTCAGGTCACCAGAACCACACAGGGCAGTCATGGTGACGCTGTTAAGCCCAGGTCTAGGGAGGTGGAGTCAGAGGGTCAGAAAAATCATCCTTGGCTACCGAGGGAGTTCAAGACTAGCCTGAGCTACATGAGACTCCAACTCAAAAGAAAAAAGTGGCCCACCACACAGGGACAAGTGACAATGTAAGAGTCTTGACTTAGGATGTTTGGACTAAATGATTTTTCAGCTTGAATGGTGCATGAGCAGGGTCAAACCCATGTTTTGAATTCTGATCTCTGATCCTCTCCCACTTCTCTCTCGGGATGGAGGCAGGAGTCACAGATCCCTGGCAGCCACCTTGCCATCCCAAAGAGATGCGGGCTAGACCCCGTGGTGCGGCCGAGCCTCAGTGCTCCCAGCTTAAGGGTGCTCTGTGAAGATTTTAATGATGCTGTCATGTGTTGATGAGCATAAGGGGATGTGATGCTGCTCCCTTCCTTAAATGGAGGCGTCTCTGGAGACTGTGGAGCTGTGGCACATCCGGTAATAGGAGTAACTTGATCTGGCCCTACTCGATGGTCAGAGGGAGTTGTCACATTATTCCCATTATTCCTAAATGTGGCACCTGCTGTCTGTGGGCGTGGGTGTGGGTCACCTTCTTCAGGAAGCTTCTTCTTCAGCAGAGCTAGCCACCTCAGCTTCAGAAGACAGCAGAGAAAGCCCAGACACAGGGACAGCTCCACCCCTTACCAGCAGAGCGGCTTTCCAGGGCCACTCACGTCGTTAAGACAAAGGCCTCAGGGCCCCAGAGAGCATGAAGCGAGAACATACTCACCACCATGCCTGTACACAGGAAGCTCCAGCTCCTTGAGAGCACCGACCTCAGCCTTGGTGTGTTTTCATTTTCACCAAGCAGCTGCATTCCCATGCTTCCTGGGGCTCTAGAACTCCCCTCCCCAACACGGAGCTGTCCTAGGTTAATAAGAATCAACCAGATTCGCAAATCCTCCACTCAAGTGGCATTGGCCTAGACTTCCCAACTGTCCCCAGATGATTCCTGAATATACACAGGAGCACGAAAACTGTCGCTTGAAAATGGCACGGGCATGGAGAGGTGCCTCAGCAGTTAGGCACCTGTAGTTATAGGAGAGGACCTGCATTCTGTTCCTAGAACCCATATCTGGTAGCTCACAACTGCCTGCAATTGAGGAGTTATACCAAGCTGCTGCATTTCCAGGTGTGGTTTATCAAGGGGCCCAACCCCACACAGCCCCACAGGCTCTGCCTGCCTTCTACTGGGCCCTTTCCCATCCTCACTGTCTGACACAGCTCCCTCCCTGAGTGCAGGAACGCCCCAGCCTCAGACAGGGAGAGTGGATCTTGGTGGCAGCTCGGCCTCCCCACCCTGCCTCCACACTTTTGTTTCAGAGCCCGCATGAGAGTGCTACAGGTGAATTCTGTAACCGGGTACCTTATCCGCCCCACCTGAGTCCTGGCACCACCCAGCTTTCTTGTGTATAGATGGTTCTGGAAGTCTCGGGGCTCTTCCAAGGAGTGAGAGGAGGAGAACGACTAACTTCTCGAGCCAGTTTAGGAATGGCAAGCTGTGTAAGTGGGGTATGCGTGGGGGTGATTCTGAGTAACTCGAAGACCCAGACCTAGGACAATTGTACCGGAAGACACAGACAGGGCTCTGAGAGGGGCCTCGGGGATGTGTGCCTAAAAGAGATGCCTGTGTTTGTCTGGTCTATGTCTGCATGTCTGGATAACCCCATGTCTGGGGGAACATGTCTATGGGTGTTGTGTATGTGTGAGGAGCACGTTTGTGAACCTGTTGCATGAAAGCACATGTGTGTCTTTGTGTGCATGTGTAAACATGTGTGTCTTTGAGGAAATGTCTATGGTGTGTGTGCATACATGCGTGCGTGCATGCGTGTGTGCATGCGTGCGTGTGTGTGTGTGTGTGTGTGTGTGTGTCTGTGTGTGTAGATGTGTTGACAGCAAGGGCAGTCACTGCACAAACTTAGTGGGGTTTTATATGTGTATGTGTACATATTGCGGTTTAATAAGGCTCAGGATAAGCAATTAGGCCAAATAGATGTTTATTCAGGGAGAAATAACTCACAACATAGGCAGATGAATATGGCAGGTTCCACAGGATCCTAAGCCTTCCAGCGTCTGCCAGCAAGAGAGCACCTCAACCCCCTCTTCAGCCTTTTCCCCCAGCATGGTCTAAGCCACAGATGCAGACAAGGTGAATATCTCACTACATGTACCTGTAGGGTGGGAGGGTGTCCATGTGTCTGTGAGAGATGTTCTGTGTGGTATGTTTGTGTTTGTGGTATACATCTAGAACAGAGATCACACTGATTTAGTAGTGTGTGCATATATGTGTGTGTACATGTGTATGCGTATATTAGGTATGTCTGTATGGGGAGTATGTGTGTTTATGTGGTGTGTTGGTGTGTGTGTGTGTGTGTATGTATGTGTGTATGGTGTGTTTGTATATCTGTGGTTGTAGATGTATCTATTGCTCTGTGTGTGTCTGTGTGCCTGTGTGTCTGTGTCTGTATCTGTGGTGTGTGTGTGTGTCTATGTCTATGGTGAATGTATGTACCTGTGTCTGGGGTGTATCTCTGTTGTGTGTATGTCTGGGTATATGGTGAGTGTGTGTGTGCACGCACCTGTGTCTGTGATGCATTTGTGCATGTATGTGTGTGTGCAGGAGTCTGTCTGTGGTGTGTGCTGTGCAGGCTCCCTGGCAATAGGGCAGGCACCATGCTGACCCAGGGCTTCAGGAGACCCTGCAGGAACCTTGTCCCTCACAGTTTGAAACGCTTCTGGGAAACAGCAGCAGCCCTTGGCAGTGACAACTGCAGTCACGGGTCTGAGTCCATGTGAGGTTCCAATCTGCACCCCAGCTTCAACACAGCACCCCTTGTCCAGGCTGGACAAGAGAGCACAAGTAGAGAGAGGTGGAGCAAGCAGAGGCCTAGACATGAGAGGCACTGGCCAAGTTTATTTACTCTCTGGCCAAGCTGACCTAACCCTGCTGTGAAACCCTAGGAACACGGCACTGTTTCAGCTCCTTCGTGAGGAGGGGTGTGTGGGCTTCTGGCGGGAGACATTTTGTCCAAGGCCCTGGCTCAGGGACCTCAGGGACCTCCCCGCTGCCACAGCCGCCTCAGAGGCTGCACAGTTTAGGAATGGCAAGCTGTGTAAGTGGGGTATTTGACTGCCCAGGGATGACAGAGGAGCCCAACCTTCCAACCAGCACTCAGAACTCTATGTGCCAAGTTCAACTCTGCTCCAAACATCAGAACCCTCAGGCCAATCCTGGAGGCCACTGGGCCCTTTACCTCTGCTATCTTCACATCCTATGTCTGCCCTGGGGGGGGGTGCTATAGGGTTCCCCAGGGGCCTACCCCTCTGTAGCCAGGGTTCACCACAGAGACTGAAGTCTCCCCATCTCTGGTTCTGAGCCCTCAAGTGAACCCAAGTTCTCCAGGGACAGCTCCTACATTAAGACTGTGGGTTGGCTCTGGCCTTGGGACTGGGTACCGGGTGTGGAGAAAGTAGCCTGACATTCCGGCCTCTGTATGAACAGGAGTTTTGGCCTGTCAAGGACAGTCAACAGTGTACTAAGCTGTTGTGCAACCTGTTGGATGTGACCTGCTTGCCTCATAGTTCTGCCCATGCTCCCTGCACCCATTTGGCAGCTGAGCAAGACAAGATTCTCTATGGTCTCCCCTGGAAGCAACTCTGAGGGCGAGTGCTCACTTTTCTTCAGGTAACTACATCAGGAACTGCTGCTGAGGAACTTGGAAGGAAGAGGGAGCGTTGGGAGGGCAAGTCTCTAGTGAACTGTCACTGTGGGTCCTGTGGATCCCTCGGGAAAGGTTTCCCTTTGTCTGACACAACACAGAATCAGAGACAGCCTATGCTTGTGTCTGAAGGCTGCTTTGTGGGAGCCCCTGAGTGTACAGGCCAGGCTGTGTCTCAGGTTTGCAGTGAGCAGCCCTGTGCATGAAGAGCGAAGACGAGGGAGACACAGGCAGTGAGTTTGAGAGCCCCTTTCCAGGACCCAGAGAGGGTAGCCTTTTCCCAAGACACAACCTGGGACAGCCAGAATTTGAACCCGTGGCTGTCTGATCCAATTTTAATCCATGGGGTGGGAGTGGGGCCAGGTCAAGGGGCTGGGTCGGTCTGAAATCAGGCAAGCCTTTGGACCTTGTCTAGGAGGAGGCTGGGGCCCTCATTAGCATCTGCATTCTTTCTTTAAAAAAAAAAAAAAAAAAAAAAAAACAACCTTGTGTCCCTAGGCTGGTCTGGAGATGTTGAGAAAGTCACCCACGGTTGAAACGTCAAGGACAGACAGACACAACTACTGTAGACTGAAAAGTGACAGAGCCTAGACTAGGAAAGCGAAGGAACGAACTGATGAATGAATGAATGAATGAATGAATGAATGAATGAATGAATGTACCGCGAGTCAACAGCTGCTGTCTCAAGGCCCAGACCTCTTGGCATCACTCAGGTTCCTTCTCCCACACTACCCATGCCCCAGCATCACCACGGACAGCCCATCATTTGCTCTGCATGTCACCATGGTTTTAAACATCTTGAACTTGGTCACCATTCAACAACTACCGAACGTCACATGGGTGCCCACCTCACTCGAGGAGGCAAGAGCATTGTCTAAGCCACTGTTCTATGGCTGTGAAGAGACACCGTGACCACAGCTACTCTCGTAAAGGAAGCATTTAACTGGGGCTGCCTACAGTTTCAGAGGTTTAGTCCATCTTCATCACGGCGGGGAGCATGGTGGCATGCAGGCAGCCGTGGTGTTGGAGAAAGGGAGAAAAGCTACATCCTGATCCACAGATAGGGAGATATTGATGTTTAATGAGGATCAGGAGAAACAAATAGGCCAAATAGATGTTTACTCAGGGAGACATAGACAGATGAACACCAGCAGGTTCCTGGTCCCAAGGATGCCTCCGGATGTATTCCTGTCCCGGTGTTGCAAACCAGAGAGCTCTCTGAGCCCCCTCCTCAGACTTAGTTCCCCCAGGTAAAGTCCGGCCCTGCCTCCACCCCCAATGGGCGTGGTCTATGCCACAGGTGCCGACAAGGTGAATATCTCACTACAGGGAGACTGGGCCTGTCATGGGGTTTTGAAACCGCCCAGTGACAAACTTACTCCAACAAGGCCACCCCTCCTAATCCTTCTACTCCTGGGTGTCACTCCCTGGGAGCTAAGCACACAAACATATGAGCTTATGGGGACCATCCCTGTTCAAACCTCCACAAGCATGGGCCAGCCACAGCCTCTCCAGGAGCTCCATCTGCAGGGCTTTCCCTCTCTCTCAGTATTGAGGACAATGTCAATGGTGACTCTGCAGCTTGTATGTGACCCCTAAAGGCATACAATCTCCAAGGAAGATTCCTGGAGAGAAGCATGGAACCCTGAACTCTTTCTTGCTGTGTTACCTCTAACAAGTCACTTTCCCTCTCTGACTCATTTGCTTCCCTGTAAATGGAAAGCCAGACAGGTAACTTAAAGAGCCCTTCTTGCCTGCAGGAAAGAGGCCTGTAAACCCGGCAAGCCTCCCTTGGTGTGGTCCATGCTCGGGTGTGGAATACAGCCACAAACTGTCCCCAAGGGCATAATGCACTCAGGTACTTTAAGGGTTTGTCAGGCCCTGTCACCCCTTCACAGCCACACACTCATGTCCACCAGGCTTGTTCAGTATTTGGGGAGCACTTTCACAGCCACCAGTGAAAGAAAGAAATCGCCAGGAGCCACAGCACAAAGTAAGCCCTCACCGTGGAGAAAATTAATATCCAATGCTGGTTTGGAACCCCACCAGGGTCCTGCAGGTCACTCGCCAAGAAGTCATGGGGTAAAAGGAGAGGGAAGGGGCTGGCCTGAGTGGCACCTGTCCAAAGCACACATTCAACCCCAATGCTTCGAGAGCCTTCTCTGTGGCTGTGATGGGCACTGGGAGTCTGCAAATCACACACACAGCCCAGACAGGGTTTCTATGTGTAACAGAGCCCTGCTGGCCTGAAACTCACTTTGCAGACCAGGCTGGCCTCGAACTCACAGAGATCTGCCTGCCTCTGCCTTCACAGTGTTAGAATTAAAGGTGCGAGCCTCCACCCCGACTCAGATCACGTATTAATAATGAGCCAATGTTACCTTTGTCCCATTGCCGCTATGGTAAAGTCCCCAGCAGCCTGGTAAGACCCTGTCTGTGAACTCTCAAGTGCTACTCATGCAGGCAGGGATTCTCCAGGACCAGCACAGGGAATCTCAACAGCAGGCTGCTTCCCCACACCCCTTCTTCACTTCACAAGGCTGCCCACTCCTAATTCCACACTCCCTCACACCCAGTCCTTGCTGTCTCCCCTACAAGGACCCATAACCAAGGGCAGAGCCATCCGATGCCCAGGAGGCCCCACCCCTGGCTGCCTCCTCCCACTCCTCTCCACTCCCAGCAAGCTTTGCGCCAGCCCCATGGCACTATTGGGCTCCCTGAAGCCACAGCCTGCTCTGACTCCCACAGCCAAATCGAGTCAAAGACCAATTAATATTCTGATACCTGTGGCCACCGAAGTGAGGCGGAGTGGCTGGTTTCTCTCCCATTTCACCCCCACTGTGGTTTCGCTTTCTTCCCAGCCCTCCTCTGGTCAGTGGTTTGAGGGGCACTAAAGTTCACTTTTGTGGGTAACCTGCAGTGTGAGCTGTTGATTTAATTAACTCAGGCTTTCTCTTCCTTGACCAGAACAAGGCCAGCCCAGCGGCTTCACAGATGCCCAAAGGACGGCCAGCAGCAAAGGTGGCCAGTGCCTGGGCTCCCAGAAGACACTTGCCAGCCTCTGGCCAGCCACAGTGCCTGAGGCTCTGCAGGGCTTACATTTGATAGGTTGAGAAACCGAGGCTCAGGGATGAGAGAGAGCCCTGTTACCTGAGCCTGTTTTCCAGAGAGGTGTCTCTCTGATGGAGAGGCAGGCAGCTGTCGAGGAAGTGAGGGGGGAGACTGAGCCAGGTGCTGGCCGAAGCCTACATCTGCCTCACCTGCAATTATTCGTTATAACAAGACGTTTCCAGAATCATTTTACAAATCCCTCCGTGGCCAGGCAAGGAGAGCATTAGGCCTTCATCAGACATGGCCCGTGTCCAGTGGAAGTTTCTGGGCACCACAGCCCCTCAGGGTGGAAAAGTTAAGGCAGGAGGGAGAAGGCCCAGAGGAAGCTTTAGGGGTCTTTGCACCCGATAGGCCCGGAGGTGAGAACCACTCACTGTGTGACTTGGGCCAGGGCTGTCTCTGTCTCTGAGCCTGCAGCCCATGGGAGAAGCTTTCTGTGGGCTGTCATGGCCAGTCTTGTCTGTTACTTGGGTGACAGAAGGGCACTGTCCCAAACTAGAGACACATGCCAAAAGAAAGGGCTAAGGGAGGGTCTTCAGCTGGGTTACACCCCTCCCTTCCCTTCCCACTCCTCCTCCAGGCTCTGAGCACATTTCCTTTTTTCTTTTTCTTCTTTATTCTTCACTTTTTTCTTTTTCTTCTTCTTCTTTTTTTTTTTTTTTTTTTGCCACCAGGGTGAATTGTCAATTGATTTGTTATTTATCCCACTGACAACAAAGCGAGTGAAAAGGTAATAATTCCAGGCCCTGGGGTAATTCAATTCCTGTAGCATCGTCAGCTACATTAACTTACTTCCTGGATCTCAATTCAATTAGAGCAACATTCCCCAGCATTAATAAATCAATACTCATGCCATTTGGATAGACTTCGAATGTCTTTCATTATACATTGCAGGTCGGGGATGGCTGTTGGATTGGAAGTTAATGGGACAGGACAGGGCAGGTGGGGCTGCCCAGGGAGAGGGTTACAGCCCTGTTACCTCTAATTGCCTTTGCTGCAAAACAGGGCATCAGTAAAACAGGGGCCTAGTTAAGCGAGCCAAGCCCTCGGGAGTCAGGGCAGGCTGCAGCTCCTGTCTGGTAGGCAAGGCTGGAGGGACTGCCTCTCAGCCATCCTTCCAGCCCACTCCTACCTGCCTTCTCACTCCCACCCCTCTCCCCAACCCTCTGCAAGCATCCCTACCATGCTCCCCTTCCTCCCCTTCCTGCACCCTTCCTGCATCTCTCAGCTCTCCTCCCTCTCTTCCTCCCTCCCTCTTCCTTCCTTTCTTTTCCTTCTTTCTTTTTTTTTTACTTCTCGTTGTCCCCATCCTTGCATCTCTCCTTCTAGAACAGTTTACCGAGCATGTGCCAGGCACTAGGTTGAAGTGCTGTGTCTCACACCAGAAAGAGACGAGAGCCAACGGGTGCATGTGAGGGACAGCCATTTGCTCGCCTCTGGACCTTTGCGCCTTAGTGGCTAGGATTCATCCCTGGCCTGACCTTGGCTTTTGCAGACTTTGGGTGTGTGTGTAAAGAAGTTGCCTGTGTCCCCACTGCAGAAGCAGGGTTAGGCAGAGTCGAGACACAGCTGCCTGACTGGACGCATTGGGTCAGCGCTAGGGCAGGTGGGTAGGAGCCAGGATTTCATTGTGCAGGGGTGGAGGGCCTCAAGAGAAGACTTTTGTGTGACAGGAGCCAGGTTAGGACTTAGAGATGGCCCAGTGACAGGAGGAAGAGAAAGGGAAGGAGACCCCACAAAGAAGAGGGAACCTGGGGTGGGTTGGAAGGACTAGATGATTCTGAACCTGAGCCAGGGGAAATGGAGGCCTGCCAGGTTACAAGCTACAGGAAGGCAGGTGAAGTGTGGGTTCTAGAATTTTCCCTAAACCAGGGTCTATGGATACAACCTGCATGCCTGCTTTGTGGAGTAAACAATCCCCCACTCCCCCAACCCCAGCCACTCCCCACCTCCCTCGCCCCTGCACACCCCCTCACCCCCATACTCTCTCAGCTCCTACCCCCATCTTCCTACCCTTCCACCCCCCCCACCCCACCGGCAGTCACTCCCCACCCCTCTACCCCACACCCCTCCCCATCCCCTTCACCTACCCCTACCCCCCATGTCAAGCTGGCTGGGATTGGTGGTGCAGTTGTACAAGGCCCAGAGTCACTGAGCTTTCTTCTGTCATGGGATTCCTCATCTGGGCCCATCCCTAATGAGGTACTGCCCCTTCCCGTGAGGGGGGGCCCAGGTGGCGGTGCCACAGCTGGGTCATGTCCTGCCTCCATCTGTGTAGTTGGCCCCGGCCACTCTGCAGGTCTAGTTAGTCTCCGCTGCCTCACACATCACCCTGGCATTAGCGGCTTGCCAGAGCACACTCCGTGCAATCAACACATAGTACAGCTTGGGTGGAAATGCCACCGTGAAACCCATTAACTGGTACAGCTAATTCGTACTAACAATAATTAATTAAACCCTTATTCTTACCCAGTCTTGGCAGGTGGAGAGCTCAAGCATAGCGATGCTAACTGAGCCTCCATCTGCCTCACTGTAGGCAGAGCCTTAACCTCTGGCCCTGGGGTTCAGGTCACCCTCCCTAGGTATCTTCATGGGGCTACTGGGGAGAGCACCCCCTCTTGCTTTTGGAGGAAGGAATGAGCTCCTCATTAGGGACCTGTCCGTGGAACAGCAAGAGGGTCCTCCTGGCATGCAGCTGGCAGCTGGAACAGGGATCTGAGGCTTCTAGCCAGGCCTTGCCGTTTAGTTGTGAAGCCAATCCAGAAAGCTTAGGCTTCACTTTTAAATTGAGTTACCAGGTCCAGTACTCAACAAAGTCAAGCTGTATCTCTTGAAAAGAGGGAATGCTGGGGTTCCAGGCCTTCCTTCGCATCTCTATATCTTCCTTCAGGCCTGCTGAAGTGATGTCTTCCCAGAGGCGCCCCATACATGTGTCCGTGGAAACCCCAGCTTCCTGTCTTTTTCCTTCCTGATCTGCTGCTGTTTTCAGTGGCATCTCTCGTCTCCCGACGTCATATTTCAATTGCTTATTATATTTATTGTTAGCCTGCCCCTGGAATGGGCCAGTGTCACTTTGCTCACTGCTGTCCCCTGCATTGGAATGGTCCTTGGCATACAGTTGGAACTTAATAAATAATTGTCCAAGGAGGCAACAAAGGCAGAACAAAGGAAACACTGGACCAGAATAGTTAAGTGATGTCGGACACTCCCTAGCTTAGGCTCAGCCTGCTACCCCAGTGGACAGCTGTGTGCGGATTCCTGCCTTTATTAAACAATTATACCTCAGATGGACCCAGCACCACCCTTCATGGACTAATCTTTTAAAATAAAGCTCTGAGGGGCCAGATACTGAGGCAGAACAGTCACAACCCCAAATTGCTATGGTGAACCCTAACTCACAACACTATGATTTATGGTGATGATGTCTTTAGGATGATTCAGATCAGAGCGTGCTGTGGAAACATCTTTATACACTGTAAATGTGCATTGCTCATTGTTAATAAAAATCTGATTGGCCGATAGCTGGGCAGGGAGGGATTGGATGATACAGCCTGACACAGAGATAATTCTGGAAGGAAGAGGGTGGAGTGAGGAGTCGCCAGCCAGACACAGAAAGAGCAAGATGGACATGGCAGAGAGTAAATAAGGAGTATGGGTTAATTTAAGTTGTAAGAGCTAGTTAGTAATAAGCCTGAGCTATAGACCAAAGAGTTTATAATTAATATTAAGCCTCTGAGTGATTATTTTAAAAGTGACTGTGGGACCAGGCAGGACAGAAAAGCATCCATTTATAAGACTGGTTCTCATGAAGATGTTGGTGGCTTTATAAGAAAAGGAAAGAAAGGAGTTCTGCCCTTCCCACCATGTAGGGCCACACTGAGAAGGCAGATGGCCATGAACCCAAAGGAAAGTACTCACCAGGCATCGAATTGGTGGCTGGAAACCCTCACCATGAGTTTCTAGTCCTTCAGATATGTACATGGTAGTGTCTATGACTCCTTTGGCCAAGCAGAAGCTGGCAGCCAGTTATCTGAGTTCAGCCTTGGTGTTAGGCTGGTGTGGTTAGAAGCCATGATTCTCCAGAGTAGGAGTGAAAGACCACAGTGCAGGAGTATTGTCCTTAAAGTTAGAATGAGGGACCATGGAGAATGAGCCACTGTTCATTTCAGGGACCATCAGCTGGCTGTGACTGTCCCCTGAACCTTTCTGTAAGAGGGCACCTTCTGCATGAGGCCAAAGTCATTATTTCTCTACATGTCTCTGCTTGTCAAGTCTCTTGAGAGTTCCTGTGTGGATTTCCTATGACACTTACCGTGTCAAGCAAGGTAAAGCCTAAAATTCCTGGAATCCCTAAGATACTGGAGATGCCAGGACAATGGGACATCTGCCAAGAAAAGCTGCAAGCATGGAATGGGGCCAGCCCATGACAGAGGTTCTCTGTGCTGCAGGTGGCAAAACTGGAGAGGCCGGGCAGAGCCCAGATGATTCCATCACAAGCTCAAATGCCAGACATGGAGCTTCAGGATTTGCTGGGTTTCTGTTTGCTTTGGCTGAATTATCCATTGCTAGGCCTCCATCCTGCCACTTCATAATCAGAATGTTTACTCCATACCATTGGACGTTGGGAGTAGGAAATTTGTGTTTTGACGTTTTAGAGCAGTGGTTCTAAGCCTTCCTAATGCTGCAACCCTTTACTACAGTTCCTCCTGTTGTGGTGACCCCAACCACAAGTTATTTGTTGCTACTTCACAACTGTAATTTTGCTAGTTATGAATCATAATATAAGTATCTGACATGCAGAACATCTGATATGCAACCCCTGTGGAAGGGTTGTTGTACCTCCACCCCCAAAGGGGTCATGACACACAGGTTAAGAGTCACTGTTTTAGAAGATTACCTTTTTTTCTCTTGGTTAGCCTTGACTGTCAACTTGATATAGCCTGGAGTTATCTGAGAAGAAAGCCTCAGCTGAGGCCTTGCCTAAGCCAGGTTGGTCTGTGGGCATGCCTGTCTTAGTTGTTAATTGATACTTCCCACAGTCCACCGACTGGGAGCAACGTATTTAAATACTGAGCATGGCAGGGTGGGGTGGGGTCATTCCCATTCAAACCACCACAGAAGTATTTATTGGGCTTACACTTCCATGTCACCGTCCATCATTGCAGGAAGTCGGCAAAAACTCAAGCAGGAACTGAAGCAGACAGCACTGAGGGACACTTGCGCCCTCTCTGACTAGCTCTCTCAGAGGGTCATGCTTACCTAGTCTTCTTTTTAGCCCAGGGCCACTTGCATAGGGAATGGTACCACCGATGGTGGCCCTGGGCTATTCACCAAAGGGCATCAGCAACTGTGGCAGGAAGTACCTAAATGAGTTTGCCCAATGGGATTTGCATTTGTGAATTCCTGCCAGATTATAAAGAAGCTCGAAGCTAACCTGTTGATTACAAATAGCCTCACCATGGACTGACCAGCAAAAACCACAAGGCATGTGTGACATCATCTTCAAAGGGCCAGTGTTATGGCAGGTTTTTCCTACCTGCCGGCCTCCCGGTCCTGCCGCCAAGGTCCCGCCACCAAGGTCCCGCCGCCACGTGAGCCCCAAATAACACTCAGAGACTCTGTATTTGATATAATCCTGTTGGCCAGTTACCATTATTGTTTATGGGCTAGCTCTGTCTTAATTATTAACCCATTTCTACTTATCTAATTATTTCCACATGGCTCATCTTATTCGGGAGCCTCGGCTGGTGTCTTCTTTCCTCCCTGGTCTACATCTTGACTCCTCCCAACTACTTCCTCTTTCCTCCTTGTCTCCTAGCCCCGCCTATCTTGCTATCTCATTGTCCCAACGGTGCTTTATTAATTAACAAGTATGAGAAACATACTTACAGGATAACATCTCCCATCAGGCCAGGATGCACTTAAGACTTTCAAACAGTGCTGAAATCATTGAAGACCATGAGGACATTTTCTTTTTACAATTTATTTCTTTTTATTTTGTGCACATCGGTGTCTTGCCTGCACACATGCCTATGTGATGGCGTCCAATCCCATGCAACTAGAGCTACAGACAGTTATGAACTGTCATAGCAATGCTGGAAACTGAACCCAGGTCCCACAGAAGAAAAGCCAGCGCTCTTAATCACCAAGATATCTCTCCAGCTATGAGGACTTTTGATGTTAGACTTGATGCATTTTGCACTAGAAAATGGCCATGAGCTTATGGGGACAAGAAAAAAAAGCATACCTTAAAAATGATGTGTTTTGGTCTTAAGTTGCCAAGGGGTGGAGTTGTGGTGCTTATTATTTCCAACTTGACAGAATTTACAATCACCTGGAGACAAGTCATTGGGCATGCCTCTGAGATGTGGGATATCCTCTACACTGTGTGAATATGTGTCACTGTGACTGAGGCACAATTAAACTCTTCCTTTCTTAATTTGCTCTGTCAGACATTTTGTTACGGCAAGAGAAAAGTAACTAATCTAGCAGTTTCCAGATGGGCCACATTTCTCCACTGCCGAGCCTGCAGACCAGGTTGCTTCCTGGTGGAGGCACCCACGTGTGCTCCGCAGACTGGTGTTTCCGGGTCTCTCACATACTCTCATGAGAAATGAGTCTGCTCATATCTCAGATGGAGAAACCCAGACCTAAAGCTGCCACCTCAGACAGAAGATACTCGGACGCAACTAAAGAGCTGAAGAGCCTGAGGCCAGGGGTGACATTGCCCTGGCCACTGTGAGTTCCCCCATGGGGAGAGTTCCAGGACACCCTGAAACCTGCTGCCTCACCCACTTGCCTGACCCCAGTCTCACCCTGGAGGAGATGTGCTGTGGGCCAGGGATCGCACACCCTAATCCATGCCTTGTCCCCTACTCTTGAGCTCTGGGCAAAAGGCCATATTGGCCCCACTTCACAGATGAGAAAAGAGGAGCCCAGGACTGTGAGATCTAACATTTGCTGTCAACACTCAGTCAAGTGGCAAAGCAGGGACCTCAGCCCAGTTTGTCTGTTCTTACCCACTGTGTCAAAATCTTGTGCCGTGGGGGTTTTCCTTGATTAAATCATTTGAAATATGAAGATCTACTTCTCACCTGATCTTTGAGACTGAAAGATCCACCATTAATTCAGACCACACCTTCCTCTGGCAGTCAATATAAAGGGCATGGGAGAAGGAAGCCCTCTCTCTTTGCCTGCTGCTCTCACTATTGCTAACAAGCCCATTCCTTCACTGGCATTAGAGCCCACTTCTTTGGGATGCTGGCCTATACTGAAGATCAGTTGAGACATCCAACCTGATGGACTGAACACTTACTGGACTCTTGGACCTTCTGTTACAGGTAGACAGCCATTGTTGGACTAACTGAACCACCACCTCTAAGTCATTCTAGTAAATCACTGGTGGGGGGGCAGGCAGAGATTTGTTCTATCAGTTCAGTTCCTCTGTAGAACCCTGACTAATTTAGTGAACAAATTAGTTCACTGGGGTTATCTACAGAAGCAGAAATGGCAGTTCCTTACAAAAACATGGCTGTATCCCTGAAAAGCCCACTTTTTCATAGGTGAAGACTCACAAAAACTCCATCCCTAAAGCTGCTGGTACAACGTGCAGGCAGCTCCACCAATGAGTTAATTGTGTATAACCTTGAGAAGAGACCTCGTAGGTCTTACTATATTTTATGAGTTTGCTAAGCCCTGAAGTTTTATTAGTTTCCTAAATCATATGAAATTCCTGCCTTCCTTCAGGAGAGAAACAGAAAACACACACACACACACACACACACACACACACACACACACACACACCATCACCACCGCCACCACTACTCTGCCTCTTCCTCTGGCTCCTAAATTCTTTCTTCCCCTGCTTCTATGATGTTCCCTGAACCTTGGAGGGAGGAGGGATATAGCTGTGTAATTATTTTCTTCCATTTAGGGCTGAGCCACAATGACAATCATTTATTCTTACCAGCTTAACTGGTTATGACTCTCCACAGTAACCACTGCCCTCTGTGAAGAAAGAAGTTACCCTAAGTGACCAAGCAAGTGAACTAACAGCGCTAACAATCTATAGGCAAAACCACAAGTGATTACAGGGCCATTTGACAGGCACATCCCATCTGCTTAACAATAGCAATGACCACTTCACTGGGGCCTGTGACCTCCTTAACAACAGGTTTTCATCCTGGCCTATAGTACCAAGTGTGAGATCCTGTTTGTAGAGTAGTCCTCAAATCCATTTGGCAGTTGCTTGCACTCATAACAGTCACGCCACTATTATACCAGCAGGCACATCTCACCTGGCAGGTTAGTAGTGCCATATGCAAACTCTATGACATGTTGGTATGTCCCACCAGCCTGCTCAGCACCTCATGAAACAATGGAAGTCAGCCAATAGGGAGGGAGCTTCAGGCTCAGTTCCAGCTTAATCTCTTCATGTTCTTTAACCAAAGCATGCAATGGCTTCAGTACATAGACTTAGTCATATAATTCTGGTTTATAATGAACAGTAGTGGCAATATTCTTTATGATTGGAGGGGTGTGGACATCCCTAGGAAGTAGCTCACAGAGAGGTGCCCTATCCCTAAGCAATGATATATTAATTTTGATCACCTTATGGCTATCTGGGTGTGCCTCTCACCCATACAGTGTACTTGTGTTAAACTCTGTAGCTTTTTTTTTAAAAAAAAAAACTATTCTTCCAGGTGCTTTTTCAAATCATCAATGATTAGCATTATATATCATGAAGCCTTTGCTGGGTGTGAGAAGGATCTCCGAAGACCTGTGACCATCAGCTCAGAGAAAGTGACAGTTGGTCTTGGGATTCATCAGTTAGTGTGATGTTTAAAGGAGGAAGAATTCAACTAGGTGTGTAGGTACATGCCTTTAGTCAAAGTACGAGGCACAGGCAGGCTGATCTCTGTGAATGCAAGGTCAGCCTGGTTTATATAATGAGTTCCAGGACAGCCAAGGCTATATAGTGAGATGCTAACTGAAAAAATGTTTTCCCCAATCCAAGTAGTCCAGAAGGTGAACACACCTGGCTGCCTTACTTCCTGTACTGAGCCTCTGATAAGGCTGTCATGGTAAGGCTCTGTCATGGTAAGGCTCTGTTGTGGTAAGGCTGTCATGGTAAGACTGTCATGGTAAGGCTCTGTTGTGGTAAGGCTGTCATGGTAAGGCTCTGTCATGGTAAGACTGTCATGGTAAGGCTCTGTTGTGGTAAGGCTGTCATGGTAAGGCTCTGTCATGGTAAGACTGTCATGGTAAGGCTCTGTCATGGTAAGGCTCTGTCATGGTAAGGCTCTGTCATGGTAAGACTGTCATGGTAAGGCTTTGTTGTGGTAAGGCTGTCATGGTAAGGCTCTGTCATGGTAAGACTGTCATGGTAAGGCTCTGTCATGGTAAGGCTTTGTTGTGGTAAGGCTCTGTTGTGGTAAGACTCTGTCATGGTAAGGCTCTGTCATGGTAAGGCTGTCGTGGTAAGGCTGTCTTCACGTTGTATCAAGAACTTTCCTTTCCTCTGGATTAAAGGCAGGATGGACCTGAGGGATGTCTTTCATCTCCTCTACCCTCTTCCTCCTCACTGTCTATTCTTCTCATGGGTTCCTCATTTTGGAACATTTCCAGAAATGTCTTTGACACAGATCTAATTTGCACCTTCTTTTGCTTTACCAGTACCCAACACCTCCATTTCCTCTTCCAGCTTTTCCATATTGCCCATCAAATCAGAGACTAATGCTCAGGACACTCACATCTTTTTCCTCTCACGCTTCTCCCTTACACATGGCAGAGAGCTCAGGCTCAGTTGCACATGGTACCATCCACAGCAAAGGCCATGGGTCTCCACTCAGGCTCCTTGCAATCTGCCCATCAGTGCCACTTTCAGATATTTCAATATATTCTCTTGTAATCGGGTTTTCCTTTGGGCTGCCAGGTCCAAATAATGGCACAGAAATTTATTGTTAATTATGAAAGCTCAACCTTTACTTAGGCTTGTCCCGTTAGCTCTTAGACGTAAGAGCTTTAACTTCTCTCCCAGTTTGTGTGTGTGACTTGTTCTGTTTCTCAATAAAATTTCCTCTCAATCTGCCCTCAAGTCCCACCTATCTCCCCTGAACAGCTATTGGACACTCAGCTCTTTATTAAACCAATCACAACACTGTCTTCACACAGTGTACAAATATCCTACAACATTTCCCCCTTTTGTCTAAATAAAAAGGAAAGGCTTTAACTCTAACATAGTAAAACTGTATACAATATGAACAATTATTAAGTAAAAAATATCCATGTAAGAAATATCACAATATCCAGTCTATTAGTATATGGCAAGTTCAAAGAAAATACTCCATTATCTATCCTCTCTTGGTGAGTCCAAAGTTTTGTACCTAATTTACTTTCTATCATAACTAAGCAAACCTGTAACTATATCTATCTAGTCTTTAACCCCATCAGAGACCCAAGAAAGATATAATATTACCTGAGTAAACAGGACATGCACAGTAAACAACTTCCAAAACTATAGGAATGACAGAGACAGCTGGCTGCCTGGACAGTCACTCCAAGATTCTGCTGTAATTTGGGGGCATCGTCTTCAGCCTATGGGCCTAGCATATCTGACAGACTTTTTGTGAAACAGGAATTTTTGAAGGACTGTCCTACTTTATTTTGGCAAAGTTTTGCAGTTGCTTTCCTTTGTGTCCTATTTGCCCAATTTGGACAGCCTGCTGTCAGCAGTTGAGGCCAAGGCAGTTTCTTTGCCCAATGGCTAACTTTACCACAAAGAAAGCAAACTCCATATGGAAGTTCTTTGATGCCCATCATCTTTTTTTTTTTTTAAGTAAATTGATGCTGCCATGGATTAGATGTGTCTCCCCATCAGGAAAAGCCTTATGTTATTAAAACATTTTAAATGTCATATTCTGCAGCTATCTGATGAGTTTGAAGACCATCTATATATTTAAAATATATTTCTGTTTGACCTTGAAAACATACCTAACATGACTATAAGTTTGGTTGTTATATATGACTAACTACTAGTTTATCTTTACTATCCTATAATAGCTTTTAAGGACTAGAACTTTATATTACATTTTTAAAGGTGCTATATAGGTACAATACCTTAAACAATAGAAGCACATGTAAAGTATGTTAAAAACAAAAATAACTTTAAATTTGTATCAATATACCAAAATCCATACCAATGTAAAATAGTCGAGACTATAGTGCTTGTTTAAAAGTAAACACATTTACCAACTTATCCATCATTTCTATACTATAACCCCCCTTTTTTCCTTCAGAAAGAGATTCCTGAATCTAATCTCCTTTGTTCAACTTTTTTTTTCTGATCATTACCAATACCAACTTACTGTTATGGGATATTAATGTAAGATGTGTTACATTTTTTAATGCTGTGAAATACTTGTTTAATGATATAAAGATATGTTGTATTTGTTTAACTCTTTGAAGCTGTGTTACTTTGCCTGTCTAAAACACCTGATTGGCCTAATAAAGACCTGACCGGTCAATGGCAAGGCAGGAGAGAGAAACGGGCAGGGCTGGCAGGCAGAGAGAATAAATAGGAGGAGAAATCTAGACAAGAGTGAGGAGGGAGCAATAAGAAAAGGAGGGGAGGAGAATGCCAGGGGCAGCCACCCAGCCTCACAACCACCCACGAAGAAGGAAGGAAAGAAAGGTACATAAAACAGAAAAAGGTAAAAGCCCAGAGGCAAAAGGTAGACAGGATCATTTAAATTAAGAAAAGCTAGGTAGGAATAAGCCAAGATAAGGCTGAACATTCATAAGTACAAATAAGTCTCCATATATTTATTTGTGAGCTGGGTGGCAAAAGAGTGAAGAGTTAAAAATCGAAAACAAAAAAACAACTACACCTTGTAACCAACCCCCCTAAGCAATGACAAACATCCACAATCCACCAAATGACCAAAAGCCGCCCACCCCATCTCTTGGGAATGTAGACATCATGTTCTCTAGACTGCTTCCTGTTGTCTAGGGGTGATAGCATCTTTACAGGACTCTGAGAAAATTGAGATAATGGTCAAGTCCTGGAGGACCTAGCTGTATCATTTGTTGTCTGTGTAATGGGAAAGTTCAGGGCTTATCTGAAGTCCTGGCAGGAGTAGTCAGTGAGGCTGGACCATCTCAGCTAGCAGCTTTGAAGTTGTTCTGGATGCAGAATTTTTGGGTAACAGCAACAGAGGCATTCTGAGAGGTTGGATCATCTGGGCTACTTGTCTTCTTTGGTGTCTGGTCCTTTTGTTCTGAAAAACACACAAACTTTTAAAGGTAACATGTACGCGCCTGCCTGCCTTCACCAGCAAGGAAGACACGACTCCGGATAGATCTTCATGCAGTTTTAATCAGGATCCTTTAAAACATGTTGCTTCTGGCCAGAGAGGGGGGGGGGGAAACCCCTGCACAGGCTTAAATGCCCTTGAGCTAACCAACCCCAGTGAGCCACGTGGACCCTGCAGATAGGCTACTCTAATGCGGAAGCAGACAGGCTGAACAGATTTAACCAATTAAGGGCTTGTTTACGACAGAGAGCCTTCACCAACTGGAAGGTGTAAGGCGGAAGCCAGTGCCACTTTAAGGCGTGGCACTACGCGGCTCTCTACAGTAACATATATATCTGCATTAACACAACATGGAATGTGCAATGTGTACAAGTCAGCTAAAGATGACTTTTTTGTTGTTTTATGTTTGAGCAGGTGAAAGGCATCTATTAACTTTATAAGTCTGTCTGGACTGCATAATCAAATGGTAATATAAATCTCTATCCATCTATTTGAAAGGATGGCATGGAATAAGTCATGAGATGTCTCATCCGGTCTCAGAACTGTTCCATGGATGCCATGCAGCCTGGGTTGTGGGTTTCATCAAAGCGGCCATGCAATTGCATCTTCCCAACTCATCTGTTCTTCTGTTGGTCCCCATCTGTGTTGCGTAACATTTGCCCAGGGAGACTTGAACAAATTCTTGTCATTCCAGATAGGGGACCAACAAATAACCAACAAAATTATTCCAGTCCAGCTTTCAATTAACATGAAAGACCCAGTGAAAGCCTATGCATGAGCCATCCAGGACAGCGGGACCCTGCCACTACCAGGGCGCCTGTGCCACTCAACACTGACCAGGCTAAGGAAGGCGGCACGTGGCAATATATTGTGTGGGGTTTGGGGTTAGAAGGTTCTGGAATCCCAAACCCGTCTCGTCTCAAGAGTGAGGCTAACAGCCAGCTGCAGGAGTGAAGGCATGGCTGTCCTGTCCCGCAGCCTCTCCAAAACCTCTTGGTCCTCTGCAGGCCCTGAGGAGGGCTTGCCCAAAGAAGCCCTTGGAGGGACAGAGTAGAAGCACTGACCCTACCCTCTTTGGCCCATTTGGTGGCCTTTTTTGTAGCCACACCCTGACCCCAGATCATCAGAGACAGAAATACTGGTGTTTTCTGGGCAGAACAAGGACCAAGGCTGTCACTTTATGACAGTTTTAGCATCCTGTAGACGGTGACCAGGGTCCCTGAAGGGAGTCACAGCCCTGAGACCACATGGGCACCATAAATGGGGGAACATCTCTCCCAGACCAAGGACTAACTTATCTCCAAGGCTCACATAAGGGCGGCAGGGAGAGAGGGACATCGGCTTTGACATTTGAAACAAAACAAAACCAAAGTGGTTCAAATGCTGGGTCCCTCACTTAAGCCTTAAGCAAATCACTCCCTCCTTACTTCCATAGGGACAAAATCAGAGTGCTATGCTGTGCCACTCACCCCCACCCCCAGAGGGCACAGAGAGAGGCAGTCAATGAAGCTTGGGAACTGTCCCCTCTGCCATCTGTATCTGCTTGGCGTCAATGGTCTTTACCTTTCTGATGTCCACTTGTGTCATTAGCTGCCTATGTGTGACCCAATGTAGGACATCTCGCTCCTGCATCTATAACCTTGGCAAGACTTCATGTTTCATGTCTTCAATGCAGATTTTCATATCGTGATCAACTAAGACCCAAGGTCCAAACCAAAGATGAGCCTCAGCCGAGCTGTCAGGACCCAGCCCGGGACTCAGCCCAGCTCTACGGCTCTAAGCCTGACCATTCTTGGTGGGCTTTGGTCACCCACCGGAACCCCACCGGCTGAGTGAATTGTTTACTGAGGGCCCTCCTGTCCTGTAGCACACCATTCCTGAGATAAAGATAATCCAGTTGATGGGCTTGCAGCTCTGGTCACCTCAGAAGCCACCAGGGGGAGTCATCTAGGAGTCAAATGGAGAAGCTGCTTTGCCCCAGGCAGGTCTGCTCACCAGCCTGGACCCTTGGTCTGGCTCTCACAGGAGCACCTGCCGTGGGTGGGGTCTTCTATTCACTCCCTGCGCTTACTTCACACCTCTAAGATGCCCTCTTCAAAGGAAACCTTCTTGACAGCCAGCACCCACATACAAGTCCCCTCCCAGACTTCCATCCCCCTCTACCAGGCACAGGCTCGGCACTAACTGAGGCCACTCCACAATGTGTGTGTCCTTTCTGGGAACTCCTCAATGGCAGTGGGTGAGTCTGACCCGTTTCTGTGTTTAGCCTAGGCCTGGGCCACATTGGCAAGGCAAAAATCTGTCAAAAGCCTGGGGAAACGGCTCAGCAGGGGAAGAGTAAGGACTAGAGTTTAGAACCCCTGAACCCTTGTAAATGCCAGGCTCATTATCCCTGCCAATGAAGGCAAAGACAAGAGATGCCCTGAGCCAGCTAGCTAGCCAGACCAGCCAATTGGCAAGCTCTGAGTTCAAATGAAAGATCCTCCCTCAATATATACAAGGTGTTAAGCAATCAATAAAGACTTGACGCCATGGCTCCCACATGTATTTGCACACATGTGCGCCCACATACAAAGAATCACGCATATACATACCATGTATCTCACACGTACATACACAGGCAAAAGAAAAAATCTCTTGAGAATATGAATGACTGATAAGCCACCATCTAAGGCAAATGGCAGCCTACAGGCCTTGCTCTGTACTGAGGAGAGCTGATCCCCAATGGGGCAGCCACTGGATGACTAATGAGCATTGAGTCTGATCGCCTCATCCATCACCCCGCTGGAGCCCCTTTCCTTAAAGAACATTAGGGAGCAAATGTATCATCTGTGACTGGAGACCCAATAAAGCAGGCACCTTGAGAAATTTAGTATTCAACTCGTAAAGGCCTTAAAAGCATTTTTCAATTATGAATGGCCTGGGGGGAGTCATTCATTCCTCGCCGGGGGAAGAATAAAGATGGAAAATAATAGCATATCAATATTGCTGTGACTTAGCAGGATTAATCTGGGAGAGTTAAGGTCCTTGCTTGTCCCTGTTGCCTGTGTGCTCAGGTGCACTAGCAAGAACTCTGCCAAGATGATCTTCACCACGACACCTGTGGACAAAAGGCCACCTCCCAGTGTGCCAGATCCTCCAATGCCTTTGTGTCCCCTGGGACCTCATCCTAGCACACTCCCTGGCTCTGAGCCATCCTCCCCACCAGGAGGCCTCCAAGGGCCAGCCTTCTCCTGCCACTCTTCTCTCTGAAATGAGACTTCCAAGGGTCTTTATCGTGTGGTGATGACCACTCAGTCTATATGAGTTATGTCATAATACTAGACGGCCACTCAATCTATATGTGTTCTGTCATAGAACTAGACCTGCCCTTCAAAGTAATTGTGAAAGCTGGGTTTTCTGTATAATACTCTACGTTTCCATACTATTTCTGCAATTTCTTAGGAACCTCAAACTATTCCAAAAGAAGATCTCATAATGGAAAATATGACAATGGGTCAATGTGTCTCCTGCCTTCCCTTCAGGCCAGGGACTAAGCCACACCAGTGAGGAACAGAGGTATTCATGGTGAATGGTGGTGGGCCCCTGGCCTTTCCCCCCCACCTGTGGGTGGCATGTGGAAGGCAGGAGTGCAGTTGTATTTTTAAAAGCTGGGTGTAGAGAACGGTGGTGCACACCTTTAATCCCAGCACTCAGGAGGCAGAGGCAGGTGGATTTCTATGAGTTTGAGGCCAGATTGGTCTATAGACCAGACAGCCAGGACTACACAGAGAAATCCTGTCTCAAAACTCCCTCTTCCAAGAAAAAAAATATGGGAAATGAATTTAAAATATCTAAGAAGCCTCAGTGGCTTTGTATTTCCTGTGTGATAGGCAGGATGAAGCCATCCTCCAAAGAGGCTCACGACCTAATCCCCAGAACCTGGAAAGGGATGTGGAGAGGGCCAGGGAGAAGGACTAAGTTTGCTCATCTTGTGACCCTGAAATGAGGGGAGCATCCTGGATCATCTGGGTGGATCCAGCATAGTTGTAGGTCTTCTTGGTAGAAGAGGAAAATAAGACAGACAGACAGACAGACAGACAGACAGACAGACAGACAGACAGACAGAGAACTGAAGCTGCTGCACAGCTGGCTTTGAAGATGGAAGAGAGGTTATGAGCCAATGAGTCTATGAAGCTTCTAGAAGTTCAATGAAGCAAGGAAACATTCTTCCCTACAGCTTGTAGTACCACCCACACTTTGATTTTAGCCCAAGAGATCCAAACATATCTCTGTTTCTATAAGACAGGCAGACATGCCTATGATGGTCAGCGAGGTGCTATGTTCCAAGGCATCCCAAACAGTGGGATAACCACAAAATCCCAAGGCAGCAGCCTCAACCAGAGATCGAGTGTTCAGACACAGGAGCCTGTAGGGGACATTTTACATCCAAATGGCAACAATCACTATAATTATGAGACTGGCAAGCTACTTACTGTATTGACAATGTACCTAAATAATTACTATTATTATCCCTGATTAAATTGTACATGAGCGTTTATAAATTCCTCTGAGTGGGAAGTAAACTCCATAGAAAATTTAAATGTCCCTCAAATGCCTTAGTTGGCTTTACATCAATGTGAGAAAGGCCGTGACCAGAAGCAACTCGGAGAAGAGTGTTTATTTCAGCTTCAGCAAACACCATGCGGGGAAGTCGGAGCGGAGGCAGGAGCTGAGGCAGGAGCCGCCAAGGAGGAACACCGCTTACTGGCTGCCCCCATTGCTCGGTTTGCCTCCTTATGCACCCCAGGACCACCTGCCCGGGGATGGCAGTGCCCCCTGGGACATCAATCAGCAATTAAGAAATACCCACACACTGTGTAGGCACTCTTACTTTCCTCAACTGAGTTTTCTTCTTCTCTGCTAACTGGCTTTTTGTTACGTTGACAAAAATAAGTAAGTAAATAAATAAATAAAAATAAACAGCACATCTGTGGCCCTTGCTTGGAGCCCCCATTTGACCCTTCAACATTACTTTGGGCAATGCAAGGCAGGACAGTGTTCTCAGCCTTCATGTTATAAACAGGAAGCTGGGCTCCAAGGGATTAAGGATTTTCTTTGATTCGGTGAATCAAAGAAAAAACAGCAAAGATAGCAAAAAGAGGAATCTTATCCTGGCTTTTGAACAACAACAAAAGGGTCAAAAACTTCAATTCATGGACCAGAAAATTTAAGATTTATTTAATTTTTCCTGTGTGTGTGTGTGTGTGTGTGTGTGTGCTCGTGTGTGCTCGTGTGTGTGCATGTGTGTGTGTGTGTGTATGCCTGTGCGTGCGCGTGCGAGTGCAAGTGTGCATGTGTGTGTGTGTGTGTGTGCGTGTGTGTGTGTGTGTGTGCATGTGTGTGTGTGTGTGTGTGCGCGCGTATGCCTGTGCGTGCGCGTGCGCGTGCAAGTGTGCATGTGTGTGTGTGTGTGTGTGTGTGTGTGTGTGTGTGTGTGTGTGTGTGTGTTGGACAAGTATAAGGGACTGCAGTATCTTTGGAGGCCGGAAGACAGTGTCAGGTCCCCTGGAGCTGGAGTTTCGGCCGTTGAGATGGATGCTGAGAAGCTCAGGTCCTCTGCAGGAGCAGGAAGCACTCCTCACCCATGAGCCACCTCTCCAGCCCTCATGGAAATTTTGGGAAAGCATTTAAGAAGCAGGAGCAAAGTCCTCTGTCCCCAGAGTCTGTAGATTCCTGGGCGTTTTGAGTGCTGATATGTAGAGTGAGGTAACAACAGAGCTGAGAAGATGACTCGGTGAGGAACGTGCAGACACCAGTTCCCTAAGAAAGGTAGATCCCATGCTGCATGTCTGTGGCCTGAATGTTGGAGGACAAAGCCAGAATACCAGGTAACTTCCCAGGATCCAGGGAAGAGTGGAGAAGTCTGCTATTCCAACTTCAAGATAGTACTCAGGGAGGCAGGTGTGAGTGGCTGGGAAGTGTGTGGCATGCAGGGGAACGGATGGCTTCCTCAAGGTGATTTAGCGTAGAAGAGATGGATTGAAATTAAAATTTTAAATCTTAAAAAAAAAAAAAAGAATGAGGGGGAGACTTCACTTCAGACACCATAGACATTAAAAATATTTTGGAAGTTAATAAAGTGATGATGTATAAAGTTTTACATTAGTAAAATTGTATCATTTAGATGAACTGAAAAAAATTTAAAATCATCTATTACGCTGACAAAGAAATAGAAAATGTAGGTAGTTCTATACATTGAAAAAAAAAATCTGTCTCGGTGAGATTTTATTGTCAACTTGACACATTCTTGAGTCACCAGGGAAGAGGGAACTTCAGCTGAAGAATTGCATTGATCGGATTGGCCTGTGGCCTTGTCTGCAAGAGATTACATTGATTGGTGATTGATGTGGGGCTGTGGGAGGGCGGGGCTGTGGAGGGCCCGCCCCGCGCCCGCCCCGCCCCGCCCACTGCTGAGAGGGCACGCCCCCGTCCCGCCCACTGCAGGCGGCACCATCTCTAAGCAGACCAGCCTACACTGTAGAAGAAAGCTTAGTGTCAGCCAGAGAGTGAGCCAGTAAGCAGCATGCCATGTATTGTTCTATTTATTAATGGTTAAAACTGACCCAGATCCTCACCCAGCCCACTGTATTAGCTGCAGGCTGCAGAAAAGACACAGCAAGATGTAGGCCTCTGACTCAGCAACATGTGCTGAGCTTCCGACCTTACCCGACCTTGCCCCAGTCACTAGGAAGATAGATATCCTGGCTTGTGGCAAGGAACCAATCAAGAGTTTAGCTGGCGGGCTCTGGATGTGCTTTATGGTAACTGGAGTACAGAGCATAGCAACCGCCCTGGGAGGGCCTATAGGCCATAGCAACCTGGCTGCAGCTGTAGTTAACTGATCAGCTCAGGACAGGCTGCCCAAGCTCAGAAGTGCACCAATCATGAAACTATTAGGACCCCAGACACTCCCTTTGCTGAACCCAGGTAAATTCCCTGTCCCACAAATTAATTAAAGACTCTTTGCTTTTGGATCAGATTTGGTCTCTTGATGATTTGGGGGTTCAGAATTTGAGCACAACAAAAAACACCCATCAGTCATTTTTTGTCACTTTCATGTGAGTCACCCTTACCTCCTGCAATTGTCACAAAGGTTAAGCCAGATGTCATCTTCAGACTGCTCAGAGCGATCTCTGGTTTATAGTAGTAGCTCAGTAAGTGGTGAGTTATGTTGTTAGCCCAGAGTACACACATTAGCTGTGTCCATACATCAAGTTCTGTCTCCCTAGCCACAGGTGGATTTGGAGAAGAAATGGTAGGCTTCCTGGCACATGCCACACACATGGAGAATCCCTCCCCTTAAGAGGACCCAGGTCACTCTCTTTCTGCCTCTTCTGGAGCAGTTCATCCTCTTAGAATAAAATACATACATACATACATACATACATACATTACATACATACATACATACATCAAAAACTGGAGGCTCCTCTGGGCTCCTGACCACAAGTCTAAAAAGACAGCTTGAGTTCGGATGGCCCAGGCCAGCCAGCATCACTGTCAGAGAGACCAGGGAGTCAGAAGAGTAAGGCTATGCTCAGCTAAGGACAAACCCTATAATCCCTGGGGATAATCCAGGCCAAGATGATCCAGACCCAGGGTGAGGGGAGAAATATCTGCACCCCACCACCTGTTAGTTTGCCTGTGTCAGCCGCTGAGGCAGATGTCATCTTCTGCAACAGGTAACTTTCCACCGCCAATTATACAACACGTGCACCCTTTAAAAATGCCTGCCTCTCTCATGTCCCCACTCCCAGATAGCATTTCGCTCTTTAACTCTCCTCTTGCCCCAATAATCCTCTTACACTAACTCTGTTGCATGTGGCATGTATGCTCAATGGTACACCTCGGCAGGGCTTTTTTTAAAAAAAAAAAAAAAAAAAAAAAAAAAATCATTACACTACCTCTCACCTGGCCAGAAGGCCACTGTGCTATATTCTCCAGGCCAGGCTAGTAGCTCACAGAACTGTAGATTGCTCTCTGGTTGCTTCTCAGCTGTGGCTCTCATCTACCCATCTTTATTCTACAGACAGCTGGAAGCCTCAGTTTAGAACAAGAAGAAAAGAAGATGCTTCAAGGCCAAGGAACACATGTACAGAAGTCACATTTGCGGAGGGCCCCATCTGGCTGCTGCTGTGGTCTGCAATCTGCTCACAGAAGCCTGAATGTTCCTGTGCGGAACCATGACCTCTGATGGACCAAGGAGGAAACTAAGCCAATTCTCCTACTATGGCTGGCAGCTTCCAGCTGGAAGACGTGTGGGTCTTTGACCCTGGCTTTGAGCCAGGCCTGGGCAGGTCTTCTGTGTCCCTGATGGTTTTGGAAGAAACTGACACCTTGCTACACAGAATAAAACGTTCAAGGAGGCTCATCTCTTAACTCTGGAAGGGTGCACAAGTGATTTGCATATTCTGGTACTTTACATATTCGTATATTTGCATATTTACAGACAGTACTGTTTCCAAAGGGCTTTACTGGTACCTTTCAGTTGAGTCTACAGAAATGGGACAGGAATGGCCCCTTATTCCTGGTCACACACTGGGCTCATCTGAATAAGGAAGGCAGGAAGGGCAAACTCAGGCATTGGGAAGTAGGATACTCAAGGCTGGTGAATTCAGGCTTGGAGGGCTCAGGCCATGAGCCTGGGAGGGCAGTGGCTTTGAGAAGCTAGGGAAGGCCAGGCCACAGACACAGACTCACACACACACACACACACACACACACACACACACACCCAGATTCATGCACACACACATAGACTCACACACAGAGAGACTCACACATATACACACTCACACACACACACATAGACACACACACACACAGATTCATGCATACACAATAGACTCACACACAGAGAGACTCACACATACACACACTCACACACACACATAGACACACACACACACAGATTCATGCACACACAATAGACTCACACACAGGGAGACTCACACATATACACACCCACACACACACATAGACACACACACACACAGATTCATGCACACACAATAGACTCACACACAGGGAGACTCACACATATACACACCCACACACACACATAGACACACACACATACAGATTCATGCACACACAATAGACTCACACACAGAGAGACTCACACATACACACACCCACACACACACATAGACACACACACACACAGATTCATGCACACACAATAGACTCACACACAGAGAGACTCACACATACACACACCCACACACACACATAGACACACACACACACAGATTCATGCACACACAATAGACTCACACACAGACTCACACATACACTCACACACACACACACACAGATTCATGCACACACACAGACACACACACACATAGACTCACACACAGAGAGACTCACACATACACACACTCACACACACACAGATTCATGCACACACACATAGACTCACACACAGAGAGACTCACACATACACTCACACACACACACACATACACACACACACACACACACACACACACACACACACACACACACGCCTTCAAGAAAGACAAAGACAGAGCTCAACCTCGTTTTGGTTTTAGCCCAGGGATACTTGTGACTTACTGAATATTGGGACAACAAATACCTGTGGCTTAAAGCCAGCAAGTTGATAGTAATGGGCCACACCATCAGAGGACAGTGGAAGAATCCCATCACATGGGACGGTCCCCTTCTGCCCCCAGTGGGCTGTGTAGTATGCAGAGGCTTACAGGGTGAGTGGAAGGGAGCAAGAAGATTCATGGTCCGTCCTGGGAAGAGAGGGCTAATGGCAGCCTGCTGGAAGGAGGGCTTGGGGGACTTGAGTTGGGTGAGATGGGGTCCCAGTCTAGGCCCATTGCTCTTGCTACACACATGCAAATCAGACTGAAGGCAGGCAGGTCTGGGCCAGCTGCTGCAGCACCACTAACTGAGCAGGCCGCCTCCCCTCCCGCCAGCCTAGCTGTGAGCCTGTAGAGACCCTAACAGAGCCCCAGTGTCCCCACCGAGGGCATGAACTGGCTCTGTAGTGACGTCTGCAGACCTGGGTGCTTGCTCTGTGCTTGGGCCTGCCTTGACCCTGGCCCTTGCCCTTCCTCAGATACTGACCTTGGCTTCTAGCAGACCTCCCCAGCAGGCTCTGGTGACGGTGCCCAGATGACTGTCCCAGGCTCCACCACAGGGGATTGCCCACTGCTCTGATTCTCCTGCCTCCCCCCTGCCCACCTGCTCACACTGCAGACCCTCCAATCCTCTTTCCCTGGGCTCCAGTCGAAGAAATGAAGGGGTCTGATGGCTCAGATCTGTGAATCCACTCAAATGGACCTGGCTGCATCCTTGACTGCCTCCCTCCCTCTCCCTGCCCATCCTGCCTCTGCTCAGCTGCTATGCTCCCACTTGTTAACTGCTCCCCAAAGTCCATCTCCTACACCATGTAGATTGGCCTAGATTCTCTCCTAAGGCCACAGAAACCACCACATACCTCCAAACTGAAACATCCTGGTTTCCTTAACTATACAGCTCCCTAAACCACTCTAATCCCACACAAGGAAGTAAACTTCAAAAAGAAAAAAACTTCAGTGCACAGAGAGGGTCCACATTGCCTAAAGGTCACACAGTAAAGGCACAGAACCCCCATGGTTCCCATTTTTACCTGGAGCCCCTCCCCAGCTTTCCTACTGCTGCCTGGCAGCTGCCTCCAGCAGCCTGAAGGACAGGGAGAGCAGCCAGGCCCAGGAGTTATGTCCAAGACCACAGCAACGCTATTCTTTCCTCGAGTGAGCCCCACCCATCCAGTGCCAGATTTAGCCATTTAATGCAGCCTAGCCTGCCCCCAACCCCCCTCTGAGATAGCCCTGCTTTGAATGCCTGCCCAGAGACACTCAGCTTAAAACACCGGGAAACAGAACAGAACAGGGGGGTGTGGGGGAGAGAAAGAAAGAAAAAAACATCGACCACATTTAATGGAGCCGTCATCGGGTGGGTCTGACCGGTCCATTATGCGGCCCTGTCCGCCTGGGGAGCCCAGGCGGCCTGACCACAACATTAGACGACATCAGGCCACAGGCCAGGCTGGGAAGGAGCTGCCCTCAGCCTGAGCCTGGGGGCTGGCCACGACTCCTCAAAGCTCAGGGCCTTGGGGATTCTCTGTGCCACAGGCCACAGGGCCGCAGGCCACACCGGATGTGGCCTCCCCCTTCCACAGTCAGGACCCCACTCAAAGACAGGCCCTGGCTGTGTTTCCAAGGTCTGTCCACCTCAGCGCTATGGCATCTGAGGGGAACCTTGAGCCTCTGCCCCACAGGGAATTCACCACTAATGCCTAGGAACCGCCATTTTTGCCTCTTTTGGCTGTTTAAAAATTGCTCAGCCACCCAAAATGTGTCCCCGGGAATAGTCATCCCTCATGAGGTGACGACAAAGGAGAGAGAGGGGCAATGGGGGAAGGGCAGCGAGGATGCCGGCCTCATCTTGGCCCTCTTGAGAGTCAATGCTCTGAGAGGCTCTGCAGCTCAGCTGGGGCCTCTTCCATTCATTCCAGACTTATCTAAGGGTAGCTCCCCTGTCGCTGTCCAACATCCACAACAAAACTGAAAGGCAGCCCAGGGGACCGACACTCTTTGGGAAGTGGTGCTTTTGGGTGTGAGTGCCGCCCCTCCCTCTCCCCACCTGTGATCACAGACTCAATTATGAGGTGGCCTGTGAAGAGGGGAGGGTGACTCGAGCTTTAATGACAAGCTGTCTGAGGATCATAGAGACAGACCTCCACAAAGGCACAGGAGGGATAGACTTACCCCCTGCAGGGAGTAGCAAGACCCTGTGTTCCCACCCCACTCAGAGGAGGGAGGACCAGCCTCCGAAGTTGACTCCCTTTTTCAGTCTTGCTTGGAAGCAAGGACGCAGGACCCATGCCCTGGGGTTTCTTCTGTGCACTCATGGAATGTCCCCGGTCCCAGTGCAGGCTCTGAGCCAAACACCGGGGACTCTGGCTCAGGCTTCTACCCTTCCTATGGCTACTCTATGGCCCTGGGAAGACTTCACCCTCCCTATGCTGGTGGCCACAAGGCTGTGGGGGTTCTGGGCTGATGGTGACAGTGTTCCGGGATCCTACCAGCTAAGCTTTGCTGAGCATGTTCTCGTGGTTGGCTTTTACGGGGCTGGAGCCTCAGTTTACCCCCATCCCACATGGTCATGCTTGCCCTGATGATGGTGGGCAGCTCTGTGATAACAATCTCTCAGGCATGGGGGCCTCAGCTCCTCGAGGACTTTGCCAGCCACGGGAGTCCCCTGTGGCTCCCTCCACCGAGTCTACATGGGTCTGAGACCACGGCTGCTTGACTCAGTAGAGGCCAGAACTTTCCATTTGACTGGCAGGAGACATCTCACAGACCCAGACACTCGGTCACGATGCATAGTGCAGCTTCCACTTGTCCCTCATGGATTCAGACACTGTGTACCAAGAAAGTCCAGGTCACAGGGAGTCACCAGGGTCACACAGCTGAGGTCCCTGCAGACACTAGCCCTAGTCAACATAAAATTGAAGGAGCCAGCCACAGTCTGATCACAGCCACGTGAGAAAACTGGGCCAGGACTGCAGGACACTTGGAGCAGATGACAAGGAAATGTCCTGCTTTCGGCCCAGGTCTCTGAGTGTGGACAGCATTTCCTGTAGCAGTGGGTGACCAGGTGTCTTAGTTAGAGTTACTATTGCTGTGATCAAGAAGGAAGGATGTATGTGGTTTACACTTCCACATCACGCTGTACCTCATCAAAGGAAGTCAGGACAGGAGTCTGGAGGCTTTAGGTGGTGCAGAGGCCTGGCCATGAAGGAACCTGTTCCCTCTGGCTTGTTCTGTCTTCATTCTAATAGAACCCAGGACTCAGCCCAGGAGTGGTCCCGCCCACAATGGGCTGGGCCTTCCCCCATCAATCAGTAACGAAGAAAATGCTCTACAGGCTGGCCTACAGCCTGATCTAATGGAGGCACCCTTTCAGTAGACGTTTCCTCCTCTCAGATGACTGTAGCTTCTGTCAAGTTGACTGACATAAAGCTAGCCAGCATACCAGGTCATGTGACAAGTGGCTTTTGCAAACAGCCTTGGCTTGGGGTGAGTAACCTGCCCTACCCTGGAGCAAAGGATGTACCCGGTTCTCTGTCCTGTGACAGTATCCAAGTCACGTGGCGGTGTTCTGGTCCCGCAATGGTGTCTGTGCCCCATGACCAGGTCGTGTGACAGCATCTCTTCCCACGATGTTATCTGAGTCCCGTGACAGCATCTGTCCCTGTAGGGTCTGGGGAAGCGTGGGTGCACAAAACTCCAGCCAAGCCTCATCGCCTGCAAACCCAGGAGGGCTTCAGCTCCAGAGGCTGGCCGTACTGTCTGCTGGATTAGAACACCATCATTTGTCAATTCTAATGGAAAACTGGGTCTGGGGTGTGTATGAATTCTCTGAATAATTTCCCAGACAGCTCTGTAAATAAAAAACTGTCCCCAAAAGAACATTCAGACTGTGGAGTCATGGTGAGAAGTCCAGGTGCTTCCTCCCCAGGCCACTACCTCTCTCCTGGCAGCTAAGGAAGTCCTTGGTGAGTGCCCAGGGCTCAGCCTCAACCCTGTCCATACCTGCTGCCGCTCTGTCTCAAGGGTCAGCTTTGTTCCCCTCCATAAGCCTCAGATTCCTCATCTTAGGGAGGATAGAGACACAGGGTCCCTCGGGGGCTCCAGACACTGTGGCCACTGGCTGTGTTACTCACAGAGCTGAGAACCCAAATCCAGAGTGTCTCCATGGCGGAGGCCTACCTTCTACCTTTCGAACTTTGTCAGTCTACATGATCTCCACAGGAAGGACAGACCAGAGACCACGAAGAAGACAACCCTGATCTCTGGGTCCCTAGCGTTGACCACCCCAGCTCTCAGAGGGAGCCCTGTCCGGGAGCCCTGAAACCTCCACCTAAAGTCCCCAAGCCACCTGGGGCGCCATGAAGGGCTTCAAGGGATCCAAGGGGAAGCGTCCCCCACCTACAGCCCTTTCACCACAGTCCCTCAAGGGCCATGCCATCCCTTCTGCCTGACCCAGAGCACTTCTGCCTGTGTCTTCCCCTTACCTCCCAAGGCTGAGCTGCAAGGGTGAGTGAGACACCCCTACATCCCAGGCTTCCCTGGGCTCTGGAAGGAAGCAGATGGCCTAGAGGGGAGGGGAGGGGCCACCCCGGACTCAGCCGCGTGTGCATAGCTGTGTGCTCTGGCCTCCTCACCTCTGAAGCGCCACTCCAAGAGTTCTCCTCAGCTCTAGGCTGACATCTGGAGGTACACTGGGCCCTTGGGAAGGCCTAGAGTCAGCAGCCTTGGCTAATCGTGTTGCCTTCAGGTCAGCCCCACGGAAGCTTGAGCAAGTGACCAGCCCTCTATGCCACAGTGTCCTCATCAATGAAAGGGAACAGTGAGACGTCAGCAGCCTCCTGGGCTGTGGGAGGTGCAGTGTCCATACTTAGGACATTCTATGCTGTGCTTGCCCTCAGCCCAACCTGGCTATTCCCACCCTCATCTCCGCCCCATGCCAGGTCAGAGCCACAGGGTGGACACGTGCCCATTCCTTTCACTCCACCAGGACCAAGGGAAGAAGGAGGACAAGGAAGCAGGAGAAGGAGAGGGAGGACCTGTGTCCTGCTTTGGCTCCTTCTTAACAGAAGTAACAGAGTTCCGGGTGTGGGTGGTGCTTCCTCTGCTCCCATCTGCTTCCAAGCCAAGGGCATCACATTGTCCAGGACACACCCTGCCCCACCCAGCACTCCACCAGACACTGAGGAGCACTCACAGAGCAGAGTAAAGGCTGGGAGACAGATGGTCAGGGGAAGCTGAGGGAGTGCCTTACTGTGAGGCCGCAGGGTGAGCTGGTCAGCTCAGCCTCCCTGAGCTGGTGATGGAGCCACAATTCTTGGAGGTAACATGGTCCCTGCGTTCTTTTAGACTCGGACTCTTTGACCAGAGCAGAAAGGCATGAATACCAGCCCCTGGTGGCAGGTGGTGGGCAGGAGAGGCTTCTCAGAGACAGTTGAGGCAGCAGAGGCTGGGAGGGCCTCTATGGGGAAAGAGGGATGTGGGACCTGGTGGGTGCCTCGGGGCAGTGTTCCTCAGAGGGACAGCAAAGGCAAAGGCCAGGGTCATGTGCATCCCTGAGGCTCAGTGCCTATGGAGATCTGGCCTGAGATAAGGAGGGGAAGTGGCAGTGCCGCCAGTGCTGGGCTTTGGGAGGTAGGAGAAGGCTTGGGACTTTCTCTCACAGGAGGCTGGGAGCCATAACCAGACCTTGTAGTGTCGTGTCCTCGCTTCCGACTCCCAGTCCCCCACAACACCAGCCTACACTCTCCACCCCACTCCACAATGGCCAAAGAGCTCTGAGCATGAGGGACCCTGAGGCTGACGCTCCTGTGGCTGGGTACCGAGAGGTGCGGTGCCAGCCCCCCTGCTCCCACAGCTCTGAGCTGGCCGGTTATGGCCGAGAGGCCTGTTTAGGAACAGAGTCCCTCCATCAGCTTGATGAGCACTGCCCCCTCTCTGGGCCTCAATTTCCCTCGATCACACACACACACACACACACACACACACACACACACACACACACCCGTCAGCTCTTCAAAGCCACAACCCCATTTTCCCTTCTGTCTCTAGAAAGAACTTGACCTCCCCAGCACACCCCAGCCTTGTTGCCCTCAGAGCCCCCTGAAGCATCGCCCACTTTGAGCAGCTTACCCCAAAGGAGGCCCGTGCCCTCCTCAAAAGATCCGCACTCTGGGGACCAGCTAGTCCCTGAAGCTCCCAGTCCAGTACCCCTCCCATTCCTTCATAGGCCACAGCTGCCACCAGGGGGACATGTGCTCATCACACTGCGACCCCGCGCTCCCTCGTTCAGACGTGACCTTTGATTTCTCGGGTAGAGTGTAAATTACATGTCGCCAGCATAAAATATTAAACCCGATTTATACTTAATTATTGATGCTATTATGTATTCCATAGTAATGGCAGCAGAAATCGCAGCCCCATCCATGCCCAGTAAATAGCTTTTCTACATTAGCCCTTGAGGTAAGAAGCTGAGCTGCATGCCTTCTTCCCCAGATGATTGATGACGATGGGGAAGTTCGTAAATAGTCTTCCAGAAATATTTCTCTGGCCGTGCGCAGCTCCGAAGGAAGGGGGGCCGTGCTAATTATCAGAGCGGCTGGGCGGATGCAGCTCCCCACCCGGGAGCAGCGGGCTGAGGCTTGAGAGATGGGGACGGTTTAAGCAAAACCGCGCTGAGTGGCTTTGGGGAGGGCAGCGGAGGACCGCAGCGGTTTGCCGGAGGCTTGAAGTCACATGTAACCTTCCCATGGACACGGGGGTTTGGGTTTTTATTGTAACATTAATAATTCCGGTCTCTTGTAAAATATTCATGGTTCCTGCAGCTGCCTGCAAACCCACTCTCAGCCGCTGCTTTTAATTTCCACCTTGCCCCTTGCAGGCCTCTGCCGTCGACCACCCGTGGTTCTCGGGCCCTTTATTAAGTGGAGGGAACGGTGGCCATCGGGTGGTCAGGAGCATCGAGCTCGGGCGTTTGTCTGCAGCAAACTGGTCCTGAGCCAGGGAGGCCCGGAGCGGGCAGAGCCGCTACTGGGCAGGCCAAGTGAGTGTTTTGAGGACCAGTAGCTTCCCACTTAGTGGACATGGAAGGTAATCATGCAGCCGGACATTAGGCGGGATAAAAAGAGAAGGATAGTTGGAGAGCAGTGTACAGCCCACGGTGGCTCAGGAGAACGGAGGGGCTAAAGGCTCAGGCCCCTGGGTCCCTGCCCCACTCTACCTCCCAGGAGCTGTGTCACCTTGGCAAGTTACGTTCCACTCTGGGCCTTCTCTGGAAAATGGGCGTTGTGCGGGTCTATGACACTTGTGACTGTGGCTGGGTCTGTGCTACAGGTGGAGGTTTAGTCACCTATGTCCCACCCTTTTGTAGAGTAGATGCGGGATGAAACAGAAGAGAGAGAGATGACAGCTCCGGGTACCAACTGCCCCTGTGAGTGGAATTCCAATCTTCTACCTGAAATCTAGCCACTTTAAAACCAGAGTCCACATCCTGAAAACGTGACTACAGGGGTCCCTCCACAGAGTCCTGTCCCCCCACATCATCCCATGGAAAGGCTCTGTCCTCAGCTGCTGCCAGACTCCGCCCATGGGGTAGTATGGACACCTTTCCACTCAGGGACAGTTGTGGATCTCTCTAACCCTCTTACTACAGTATGGCTCACCAGAGGCCAGGTAACCTCCCAGAATGCATACCCTGGATGGAGCCTGGAGTACACTTCCTCCGTTACATGGCTTTATAAAGGAGCAATCAGGCCCAGGGAGGTTAAGTGATTTGGCCAAAGTTGCACAGACATGAACAGAGTCACAGCACATTTACCCTGTCGACCCTTCCACATGCTTTGCTTGTGGAGAATTAGCCCAAGGCTTTCCAGCAATGACCTCAAGGCCACACAAATCTGGGTGGCTGAGCAGCCACCTGTCCTAGCCGCTGTGTTTGATTCCAGGGCTTACCCTTTTCTGTACCTCTATATCAGCGGCACACACATGCAAGACCCACAGCACATAGCCCAAGCCCAACCCCATCCCAAGTGTCAACACCTCAGCTTGATGCACCAGGTGGCATTGGTGTCTAGTGCTAGAGAGGCACCATGAATGGCCCACTACCCCCCAAAAGCTAAAGGTGGCCCATAGGCACAGCTGGAAACTGTGCACAGCCTCCTGCACTTGTACCGGCATCATCCTGTGGACCTAGGACAACATTCCTTCTCCCCTTGTCCCAAAAAAGCACATGGAAGTTGGTACTAGTCATGCAGAAGCCTCAGAGCATAAAAAGCAGAAGCTGGGTCCAAAGATAAGGCTCAGTTGGTACTTGCTGTACAAGCATGAGGGTAGTTTGGCTCCTATGGCCCCCATAAAAAGCTGGGTGTAGACACAACAGAAGGGCCTGAAGTCTGTGTCAAGCAGGCCTTCTGGGACCCCAGGGGAGGACCTAGAGCCCAGACCACAGCCAAGAGTAGTCTCAGGGTCCTTGAAGAGGCAAGAATAGGCCTAAGGCCTCTTCAAGACTTGCTGTTAAACTGCTGTGTGATCCTGGGCTGGTTACTTCCCCTCTGTGCGTCTCTCCTAAAAGATTCTCATTTTGTACATCTGAAAAGAAACAGCTTTTACAACCTTCTGGCTTTGGGGTTTGCTTTGATCAGGAAAAATTAAAGACAAGATATGATTTTGTGAAGCCAATTACAGACCAGGAGCAAGGGACTGGGTGTAGCAGATGCCCAGACGCTCTGATGGGAAAGGGCATGGGATTTCAGGGTGATGGGAGAAGATGGAAGAGATACGTGCCCTCTGACAGGGTCAGAGCAGGGACAGTGACGATGAAAATCCCTGCTTATGGGTGTGGGTGGAGCGTTTCACATGGCATCCAGCATTGACCTTGAGACTGGATGCTGCTCTGTGCTTGCTGCAAGTGACCCTCAGCCCCCAGGAAATGACTGCTTTATGCATCGTGGGTGGGGAAGATCTAGGAGAATGAGGGCAGCCAGGTAAGGCCCGGGGCAAAGTGACTGCAAAAGAATGCCAGGGTGGGTTGGGGCAAGTGGTGTATCTAAGGCCACAGAATAGGATGCTGCAGGGTGAGAGACAGCTAATGGCCGTTTCCCCAGACTACTGTAGATGGAGTTTCTGTACCAACTGATCCCAGTCATTCAGTCCCAAATAAATGAACAATTTATTAATTATAAACTGTTTGGCCAATGGCTCAGGCTTCTTATTGGCTAGCTCTCTCTTAATTATTAACCCATTTCTATTAATCTATGCCTCTCCATGTGGTCTTGGCTTACTGGAGAATACCCAAGCATCCTGCTTTCTTGACAGCTATATGGCGTCTCGCTCATGACTTACTCTCTCTATTTTTCTTCCCAGAATTCTCCTACTCTAATAGCCCTGCCTATACTTCCTGCCTGGCTACATCCTGCCTGCCCACTGGCCGAAACAGCTTTATTTAACAGCCAATAAGAGAAACATATATCCACAGCATACAGAAGGACATCTCCCATCATCTCCTCTTTTCTGTTGAAATAAAAAGGAAAGTTTTAACCTTAACATAGTAAAATTATATATAACAAAACAGTTATCAAGCAAGAACCATGGTTAACAATATTTAGTTCACTAATATTAGGCAAATCTTAAAGAAAATATTCTATCATCCATCCTATCTTTGTGAGTCTAAAGTTTTATGTGTAACTTAACTTTTATCATAACTAAGAAAAACCATAACTATCTGTCTTCAACTCCATCAAAGACCCCAGAAGGATAATTTATAAACTCTAAAATTGGCACAGACATCTCACTGCCTGGACCCAAAATTCCTCTGTAACATTGGGGCATCCCTCTTCAGTCTATAGGCCTAGCATCTCTGACAGACTTCTGTAAAGCAGGATTTTCTGAAGCGCTGTCCAGCCTTGTCTTGACAAGGTTTTGCAGTCACTCTCTCTTGTGCCCTGTTTGTCCTTTTTGAACAGCATATTGTCAGCAGTCAAGGCAAGTGCATTTTCTTGCCCTGTGGCTAACATTTGCTACACAGAAAGCAAACTCCATGTGAGATTCTTCGATGCCCACGTCTTCTCTTAAGTAGATTGGTGCTGCTAGGAGCAGAGATGTCATGTTGCCATAAAAATAACTATGTTATTAAAACATTTGAAATGCCATATTCTGTAGATCTCTGAAGTATTTGAAGATGACCTATCTATCTAAAATACATCTCTGTTTGACTTTGAAAACATACCTAATGTGATTACAAATTTGATTATAATAGGTGACTAATTACTCACCTACATTTCCTTATGGTAGAGCATGAGACTCTTAATCTCAGGGTTGTGAGTTCTTGCCCTATGTTATGCGACAAAATGTAACACGAATGAGTGAATGAGTGAATGAATGAATGAATGAATGAATGAACGAACGAATGACCCACAGACTGATATTGGGCTTCAAAATGAAGATCAGAGAGGCAAAGGAGCCGGCCACTAGCTCTCACCTCTAGCTCAGGCTGAAAGGGCTGATCCATGCACGAGCTCTTCACCAAGTCTCAAACTGCTGCCCCTCCTCAGTGTGGCTGGAGACAAATGCCTCATACTGACTCTGTTACTGTCTTAAATAAACTTCTCATGAGTCTTGGGATTAAAGGTGTGAGCTCTGTTTCTCTTTTAGACTGATTCAATATTGTGTAAACCTGGGTGGCATTGAACTCAGAGAGATCATCTGCCTTTGTCTCCTGAGTCCTGGGATTAAAGGTATATGCCACCACACCACTGCCTGACCTCTAAAGCTTGTGACTGACTTTGCTTTCTGAATCCTCAGGCAAGCTTTATTAAATCATAAATAATATATCACTGAGGAGTATGGATCCCCAGTGGGTCCAGAAGGGGAGGTGAAAACACTCAGTGTATCAGATTGGGTTTGATTGCCCCTGCAAACTTCAGTAACAGTGGATTGAACAAAGGGAAGGTGTGCTGGCTAGTTTTATGTCATCTTGACAGAAACTATAGTCATGGAGAGGAGGAAGCCTCAACTGAAAAACTGTCCCCATAAGATCTGGCTGTAAACAAGCATTCTCTTAAGTAGTGATCAATGGGGAAGACCCCAGCCCATTGTGGGTGGTACCATCCCTGGGCTGGCTGTCCTGGCTTCTATAAGAAAGCAGGCTGAGCAAGCCAGTAAGCAGCATCGCCCCATGACCTCTGTATCAGTTCCTGCCTCCAGGCTCCTGCCCTGTTTGAGTTCCTGTCCTACTTGCTTTGATGATGAACAGTGATATGGAAGTGTAAGCCAAATAAACGCTTCCCTCCCTAAGCATGGTCATGGTGTTTCATCACAGCAATAAAACCTTAACAGAGACAGGTTTGCCCCCCCCCTTCGGTCAGGAAGCAGGGACCCAAGTGTAGGCTCCAATGGTGTCTTGAGTATCCCTGCCATCCTTGGTACATGGCTACAATAGGTAGCTTCAGGTTCCAAAATAGCTGCTGCTGATTCAACCATAAGATCTGAATTCCAGATATGAAGAAAGGCTATGGATAGAATCACATAATCAACACTGAGCTGTGAAATGAACTTGCAAATGTCTTTTCAGGGCCGAGGGCGCCGCTCAGTTGGTAGAGTGTTTGCTTAGCATGTGGAAGCCCTGGGCTGTATCCCAAGCACTATACACACACATGTGGGGGTGAAGGGCATACATTAATGCCTGTGGGTGTGAGGGGTATGCCTATAATTCCAGCCCTGGGAAGATAGATGTGGGAGGATCAGAAGTGTGGGGTCATCTTTAGCTACATAGTGTCTCAGTGAGGCCAGCCTGGGCAATATGAAACCCTGCCACAGAAACATACCAAACAAGCAAAAAAACACCAGGACAGCAAACAAGCAAAAGAAAAAAAGTGCATCCCCCAACTTCTGCCTGCAGGAGGGAGTATTGATTCTAATTGATTCTATCCTTTAAACAAAACCTACGAGGTGTCATGTCTTCCACGTGACCCCTTCTCCTAACCTTCTCTCCTCCAGCTCAGCTGTTCTGCGTCCTCACGTACCCCTTAGAAGGAGACCCATAGGAGTTCTAAGTTCCTTGCATTTGCCCCACAGGGCTCACATGTGCCTGCGCCCTGGGTCTCAGCTGGGATTGGGGGAGTGAGGACCCCCAGCTCAACCACCAGCGAGGGGAGCGACTCCAGGAAGGAGCAACAGCAGCAAAGACCCAGAGGTGGGAGGGAGATGTGGCTAGAGGGACTCAAAGAAGCTAGCGCTCACTAAGGCTTTCTGAGTCAGGAAGGAGAGTGCGGGAGGACCTCTGGGCACGAGGCTGTGGAGGTTGTCCAGCTGGGCTGACTCACTGCTCTGGCCACACAAAGTCTGCTTACCTATTCAAAGGGGAGCTGTCATCACTTCCAGCTGCTTCTGTCTGACCGGGAATGTTCCAGTAGTGCTCATGGCTAGTCAGTGGTTTTCCAGAATCCCACTATGCCTCTTTGTAAATAACAATTGTTTAAAATCATGTATGTGTCTGTGCACACATGTGTGCATGCTTACAGAGTCCAGAGGAGGGCATCAGATCTCCTAGACTTGGAGCTACAGGCGGTTGTGAGCACGGGACTTGGGTGCTGGAAATCAAACCTGTCCTCTACAATGACAGCAAACTCCCCTCCCCAGCCCCTACTCCTCCTTTTGAAAGGCTGTAGAGAGCCACCCCCATGCCCACCTGCTCTTATAATGAACCAGGAGGCGACAATGGCTGCAGGGAGGCCACTTGGAGGCTCTTACAGGGCATGAAGATGGGGATTCATGAGAGAACACTGATGCTCCCCTACACAGATTTGGTCTCTATGTTGCCAAGAACGTGTAGAGAAAACCAGTGTGGTTTGAGCAAGGCCGTGATGTGGTGTAGACAGGCAGCAGCTCAAGGGCCTCCTTCTGCTGAGGTTCCCAAGGGGCCTGAGGGCACCTGTCTTACTCCCTCACCCAGTGCCCTTTCCAGGAGCTCACCAGAAAGGCCTCAGCAGAAGGGAGGGGGGAGGAGGGACAGCGGAGGAGGGGGAAGAGGAGGAGGGGGGAGAGGAGGAGGGGGAAGAGAGGAGGAGGCTGCTCATTGCCTGCTGGTCCAGAGCTCCTCTACCTAATGAGGGATGGACACAAAGGACTGTGGCCCCTCTTGTCAGCATGCAGTCCCAAGTTGGTGACAGACTCTGCTAGCTGCATTCCTGTGTCTTTTCCTGCCCAAATCCAGTGTCTGGCCCAGCTCAGGGAGAACTCTGGCTTAGTGGAGGTCAAGGCAAGAGCTTCATTTTAAAACGCTGGGGACACCCTCATACGGTTCAAAAATACTGTCGTTTTTTGAACACTACTGGAGAAAGGAAAATTCAGAACTAGAAGGCTAGCCTGTGGCTCAGGACTGTCATCCCAGCTAGTTGGAGGCTGAGGCAGGAGGATTGAAAGTCCAACCGCTGCCCAAACTACAGAGGGAGTTCAAGGCCGCCTGGGCAAGTCCATGAGACCCCAAACTACAGAGGGAGTTCAAGGCCGCCTGGGCAAGTCCGTGAGACCCCATGTGGAAACAGAAAGTAATAGCGGCAGAGGGACGTCTAGCATGTGTGAGGCCGAGTTTGAGCCCCAGAACTGAACTACAATGTCACTTTGTGTCTGACTTAACACATGACTTTGACAATGAGAGCCACTGTCCGTGTAATGTTTGTGGGATTTTTGCAACTTTAGCTTTTATCTCTCATTGCATCCTCTAAGTCCTCTGCAATAACCACTTATTTTTACAAGCAGGCAGAAGAGGTGAGCCCTTTGCTGGAAACTCCGAATCCTCTGACCCATAGCGCTAGCTGGCCTGGCTGCTTCCTCCTGAGGGCTTAACTCTTTGCTGTTACCACACTTATCCCCCACGCCCCCCCAAATAGCCTGACCTGAACTCTAGCTCAAATCCCTCCCTGTGTCCCCACAGGTAGCACAGTGTCTTCCACCACCTACAGCCAAGGGGAACTTAGCAAGTTCCCACCATGGATGTAACCAGAGTCCCTCAGTTCAGAAGCCTTGATCAAGCCTGAGCTCTGCCCTTGACAAACGGTTGCTTGGCACCTATGCCAGGTTCTGGAATGATCCATTCTGCCCTCAACATCCACAAGCTTGTCCAGTATCATAGAACAACCCTAGACAGTCCTATATAGAACGTGGGCCATGCTGATTGCTGACACGGGTTTGCACGTTCTAGAGAGGCCATTTCTTCAGGATCAGAGCGGTAGCTAATCAACAGTACTCTCCTCATTCTATCAGTGAGACACAAATCAACATGGCATCTCTGCATCTGATTGACAATCCTGTCCACTCATGAAACTGCATTAGACAAGAGATAGCAGATATCTGACACTCCTGCTGTGTCCTCCCTGGCCTCACCTTGACAGACATTACTAATCAATCTTAGCATCCTTTGATGAGGAGCCAGGTCCAAATCTCAAGAGTTTTTCTTTACACTGTTCTCCAAGCAAAGCAAAACATTCAAGGCAAAAGCTGTTTAAAGTTGTAACAAGTTAGCTGGTCAAAATGCAAAAGCCACCCCTCCTCAGTTCTTGGAACCCGAGAATGGTGGATGATAGCACAGTGAACAGAACAGGGGTTTGTGTTAAGAGTCCACATTAATGCCTGTTAGGAAGTCAGATTTCCTGCAGCTACCAACCATCCTAAACCAACTCCAGACCAACTACTTCCTCCGTCCTGAGACCCCCGGCCATTTGGCTGTCGCCCTCTGCTGTTCAGCAGCCTTACTACAAGGGTCTTCCTTATCACTGGTCTCATTCCCAGTGGGACAGACCTCCTCCTCCTAGCTGGAGAGGGTAGGGATCAGGGGTAGCCATGTATGACCTTGCTGTCTCCTCCCTTCTATACCCCATGTCATCCACAGAGAGCTCTCTGGTCCATTTTCAGCTGTTTAACTGAGACCACCTGAGGAAGAAGCCTGGTTCAGAGTCACACACAACAAAGCAGAATTCAGGACCGCATACTCCCAGCTGAAGATTGCTGATGCACCATGCTGTGTTCCTCTTCTCCAAAAACACAAGCAGAAAGGCAGCCATCTCAGGCTCTGTGGCCTCCGGGTTCCCTCAGGGGTTCATCCATCTACTTATAGGTCAGTCTCAAACTGTAGAGTGACAGGAGCTCCCTGGGACCATCCTCATTCCCCTGCCAGAGGGAACTCCAGCCTTCACTCATAGCTCTGACCCCCTCCCGCCACCCACATTTTAACCAGGTGGCCCCATTCTGGCCTCAGCACCTTTGCACTCACTGCTACCTTTTATGAAGCCTCCTGTCCTGATATCCTCACATGCTGGGGATGGGGAGTCGGGGGGGGGGCAAGGTGTAGGGGGTCCTGGGATGGGGTCCCTCCAATGTCACTGTCACCACACTCCCTCCAGGGGCCCTGTCTGTGTGACAGTGGACACAAGGACACTTAATAATTACTTGTTGGCTTAATAAACTAAAGGCTGAAAATAGAAATAGCAAAGAGTCATTGACTGGGAACCAGTGGTTCAAAATCTAGGTTTGAGCTGGGCCCAGTGGTGCACGTCTTTAATCTGAGCACTAGGGTGGGGTAGGGTAGAGGCAGGTGGATCTCTGTGAGTTTGAGGACACCAGAGCTACACAAAGAAACCCTGTTGTAAAAAACATCTAGGTTTGGGGATGCCCCTTCTGTTGGGTGACCTTGGCAAGTGTATAGTTGCCTCCATCCTGGCTGTGACAAAAGTAACTTAAGGAAGACCCAGTTTATTTGGGCTTACAGTTCTAAGAGACACCGCCCATCCTGGGGAGGAAGGCGTGGTCTGGGAACAGGAGGCAGCTGTCACGTGACATCCGCACTCAGGAAGCTGAGAGTGACAATGCCAGTGCTCACCCCACTTCACTCATTTTGTTGTGCGGTCCTGGACGCCAATTCATGGGACAGTGGCACCCACACTTAGAGTGGATCTCCCCATGTCGATCACCCTAATCTAGATGACTCCTCTCCAGCATGCTCAGTGATCAGTTACCGTGGGGATTTTAAATCCCCTTGGAGCTGACGATCAAGATTAGCATCACAAGTGGTAGTCTAGATTCTGATTCTGGGGATTCTACACATCCTTCAAGGCTTTCTGACCCCAGGGTCCCTGCAGAGTGCAGCCTACCCAGGGCCAAGTGAGAAGGGAAGGAGTTCAAGTTCCTGCAGGAAGGAAAAGAGCCCTGATGCACAGCCCCACAGCCCAAGCCAGCCTCTGGGATGAGTACAGATGGGCTGCAGCTCCCGGAGTAGGAGGCTCTGAGGATGAGAGAGAGACTGGAGTTGCCCAGCCGCTGCCCAGATGTGCCTGTTTGATCCGGGAGTGGGAAAGGGAGCCAGCAGCTTGACTGTGGGGCCCTTGCAGCTGCTGCCAGCTGGAGCCAGCTGTGCCTAACAGCCTTGCTTACAATCCAGAGGGCCAAGTAGCACCAGGAACATGGAAAACTTGGATGCAGCCTGCGTCAGGGAGCAGAGGCCACAGGCCCTGGACAGAGTAACACTGGGTTTCTGTAGTTGATGCCCTCGCAGACTGAAGGACTTGATAGTAATGTTCAGCTCAGGTGGGGGATAGGGGATAAAGCCAAGAGGGAGCCTCTCATAGCTGCTAACTAAGGCTCTGAGGACAACAGGTAGGAACTTGATCAGGACCATGGCCAGGAGGGGCCACCAAAGACTCAGGTGTGGCTGGGCCCATGCGTCTGGGGGTTGGAGCAATGGCTGGGTGCTCTTTACCCTGGGAAGGGGATGTGGGCATAAAGCAGGCTAGGCCTCTGACCGCATTGATGGCAGAGACAGGCAAGACACCATGTTCTAGATGCCCCAACATGACACTTCATTCATTGGGGAGTACCTTAGTCCCTAATTTAAGAATTAGGGTGGCAGTGACTATGGGGAGATTAGCCTAGGTTCAGATAAACACATTATCTCAGGAAAACTAGGCAGAAAGTGGAATGGGTTTAGGTGTGTGTGTGTGTGTGTGTGTGTGTGTAAGAGAGAGAGGTAGTATGTGTGAGAGAATGTGCATTTGTGTAAGAGAGAGTGTGTGAGAGAATATGTGTGTGTGAGAAAGAGTGGGGGTTTCTTTGCCAGGCTGGGAGAGGTGGTCCCTGCCCTCTGGTTCCTCTGGCCACTCCTGCTCCATCCCAAGAGGTGGATGCCAGCTCCAGCTGAGTCTTTGCAAATGGCAGCTTCTTTGCCAGGGGTTTGGGAGTCCCTGCCCTAGAGGGACTAGAAGGAGGGAGAGGGTGGTGATTAGAAGTCCTTGGTGTAGGGACCCCACTATGGACAAGCAAAGCTACAATTCAAGGGTGGCAGAGGGCTTGAAGCATAAACTCAGGACAGAGTGCTGTTCCTCTCAGCTCTGCCCCCCACGCTTCTCTTTCCTGCAGCAGGCAGGCAAAGGGAACTTTGCAAAATGCTTTCTGTCCAACCTAGCCCAGAAGCCCTCCAGATCTCCGCCATGTGCAGCCTCCCACGCCATACAGGCTCTCTGGCTCCATGTCCCTCTCGCCACAGGATTCCGTGGGTGGCAAGTGAGACTTGCTTCTGTGATGATGTGATTGATGTGTCTCCCTGCTGGTCACAGGGCTCCCTGCAGCCAGAGGCCTGTCATTTGGGCCTTGCAGCTTGGCACAAACAACGAAGGCTGACATTTACAGCTTATCGGCTGCAGTGCAGACATGGGGCTGTTTCCTTACAGCTTCCGGCTCCTTTCCACAGCCCATGGGAAGCAGGTGTGCCACTGCCCACTTCAGAGGTGCACGGCGTTCAGAAGCATGCAAGTTTGCAGCCAAAAGCCACAAGGTCAGCCTTGAACCAGGACAGAGCCGCATCCTGCAGGCTCCTGAAGCACTGGGCTCAGCCACACATGATCTGTGAGGATTTTCAGAGGGCTCAAAAGACACACACGCGCACACCCCTCCTCTCTCTCTCTCTCTCTCTCTCTCTCTCTCTCTCTCTCTCTCTCTCTCTCTCTCTCTCTCTCTCTCTCTCTCACACACACACACACACACACACACACACATACACACCTACTCTCACACACACACACTCACACACTGACACACATCTGCTCACACACATACACTGACACACACACCTACTCACACACACACTGACACACACACATACCTACTCACACACATACATTGATACACACATATACACGCACTGACACACACATATACACATACAAGCACACACACTGCTTTCCATGTAGGACCATGAAGACTAGAAAGAAGGGACAGGACTGACCTGGCATGGTGATTAGCACACAACAGTGGTCAGTAGGTGACCATTAGTGTTGAGCAGCCTTGACACAGTGGGAACACCTTACAGAGCCCGAGTTCTGCACACAGGCTGTCCCTTCACCTTATAAGCCTCGTGCCCACCCACTGGCCCCAGATGCAGTTTCTCGCTGGGTCTAGCTAAGGATGCTGAGCTGGTTGACATGACCCCAGGACAAGCCTCAGGTGGGAACTCCAGAGCACAGGCCACCCTGATGACTGTTGGTGCCCCTCAGGGAACAGAAGGATGACTCCCTCTGCCACAGCCTCATCTTCCCCAGGATGACCCAGGGGATAGGAGCCAATCAGCTTCCCCCTGGGCTTCAACTGATCACCTGGCATCTCAACCCTGTCACAGGAAGGAACCCAGGAGACTGAGGAGAAGGGAGCAGGGTGGAGAAGCCCGCTGAGACCCAGTGGCTCGGCCAGGGTTTGCCTTTTGCTGCAGCCTTGAATCCCATCAAGCTCAGAGGGAAGATCTGAGATGATGGAGATTTGAGGAAATCAAAGTGTAATTCACCACAGATGCGGTAATGCATTCCATGTGATAGTCAGGATGTCGGGCTTTGCTCCAAACCCCTGAGTCTTTTCACCCTCAACAGGGGCAAGTAAACAGAGGGGTGTCTGTGACGGGAACTGGTCCAGATTGGCTGAGCGAGGAAAGAGCCTGGGCTGGGCCGGGCTGGGCCGCATGCTGCTTCAAGCCACCGGGACAGCCTGGGAGGGGAAAGAGAGGACAGAGGCATGTCCACAAGAGGAGGGAAGCATTCTGGCCACCTCTGTCCTCCTCCCCAGCCCCACACAGCTCCACTGTGACATCGCTGCCAGTAATAGGCAGACCACATGGGAAGTCGTGAGCAGTGGCCTTACACAAGCCATGTCACTGAGAGACTGGCAAAGCCCACAGGCGGCAGAGGCTGATACACGGGCACCTGCCCCTTGGCTCCGTGGTCTTTGGAGGTCCATTGAACTTTGCTCAGGTGTCTGAGCCTCAGGTGTCTCTTTTGGAATGCAGTGTGGAATGATCTTGGCGCATTTAAACATCAGACAGGCTCAGGAAAGTCTCATCTGGGAAGGACGGTAGCCCAGGTGGAGATACCACAAGGTCTCGATGGGAAGCTGCTGTGGGCCTGGTGTCCATTCACTCAAGCTGGGTGGACTTCCATAGGGGGTTGTCAGGAACCGCAGCCCAGGATTCACTCCACAGAGCTATCTGAGTTCCTCGAGGAAGGGTCAGCTGGTCACAAGCTGTCCCTGTTTAGATAAGGCAGGAGTGGGGTTTGCATTTCACCCCATTTCTGATCCTGATGAGCCCTAGGTCTGTCCTGCATCTGGAGCTTGAATGTCCTAGGACATCAAAAAGATTATCCCCAAGCACACAGACAGCACTGTGACAGCTGGCTGCCAGCTGGGAAGACATCACAGGCCACCATCCCAGCCACACATGGGCTCACAGAGATGGCCATCTATACTCAGTCCTGGTATCATGTGGACAGTTCTCCATGGAGTGAGCTGCTGAGAAGATGCCCATTGTGCCCAGAGGCTCGCTAGGGCCAGTCCCTCTCTCCCTCCATCTCCCTCGGGTTCTCCTGGGGCACGTGCCCAGGAACTATCCTGGTCTCAGATTTTGAAGCTCAAAGGCAAGAATGCCTCTGAATCTCTGCTATGTCACTCCTTCCTTGAGGTCTGGTGGACAGTGAAGGCAGACAAAGGGCCAATGGTGTGGAGGAGATTGAAGAACACAAGTCTTCTCAGTTGGGAGTTCAACTCCATTGTGCTGTAGGGGAGACCCACAGCCTGCACACACGCACGTGCGCGCGCACACACACACACACACACACACACACACACACACACACACACAAGAATCTAGTTTTGTAAAATTGATTATTTTTAAAATTTCACTTTATATGTGCCATGAGGAACAACTGACTATTTTGCCTAACCATAAAACTATATTTCTAGAGGGACTAGAGAAATGGCTCAGCTGCTTAGAGCACTTGTTGCTCTTGCAGGGGTCCCAGGTTCCATTTTTAGCATCCACATGGTGGTCCATTCAATCCTAACTCCAATTCCAGAGGATCAAGTGCCCTCTTCTGGCATCCCTGGGTAGTGCACACACACATAACGACAAACCACCTATACATGTATATCTAACACAAAATTAAATAAATCTAAAAATAATTTTAATTGTATTTCTAAAAAATAACTTTAAAAAAGGAAAAGGCGGCTTGGTGTTGATGGCACATGACTTTAATTCCAGCCCTCGGGAGGCAGAGGCAGGCGGATCTCTGTGAGTTCCAGGCCAGCCTGGTCTACAGAGCAAGTTCCAGGACAGCTCCCCTCCCCCCCCAAAAAAAAGGAACAGAAAAGAAAGAAAAAAGAGGAGAGAGAAAGCTTGTTTCTGTTGCAGAAAGACTTTCTTTTTTTTAACCAATCCCTAGTGGTACTGGTAAAGACAAAAACGCCATCCATGAACCCCTGGGGATGCTGCTTTGTTGTTTGCTGATGCTGGTCCCAACTCTTGGCTCAGGCACACCAGGCAACTGCTCTACCACTGAGGTAAAGCCTACATGTTCCCTTCTAGAAGGCTCACAGGGGGTGCACTGTGTGAGCTACAGGCAACCTTACTGGGATGGGGATGGCGATGTCGGTGAGGAGCTCTGTCCAGTGTCACCTCAGATGTGAGTGCATGGCCCTCAAGGGCCGCATCCTTCCAGGCCTTTCTGCTGAGAGAACCCATTTCTTCACTTCCCTTTAGAGTTCCCGTCTGGTTCCAAACCTTCCACAGATGCCCACGAGGGAAGTACACTCAGCACCTGAGGCCATCGTGAACCAATCTACATCTCCAGTGTTGTCAGGACAGCTTGTGGGTGTTATCTGAAGTCTGCCTTCTCTGCGTTTAACCGGGCAGTTTTACTTATTTTCTGTGAGTGTGTGGGTAGGTATGCGTGTCAGAGGACAATATGTAGGAGCCACCACATGGGTCTCACTCGAGCTTTCAGGCTCTAGGCGTGGCAGTGGGTGTGTGTACTTGCTGAGCCATCTCGCTCAGCCTATAAAATGCCCTGAAAAGGTCAGTTTCTGAATAATTAATCTTTGATGGAATGGTGACATTTAAGGGGACCTAGAAGAGAGGGGGACAATCAGGGGTCAATGCTCAAAGCCTGAGGGGTGTGGTTTGGGAATCTCTGCATTCACTAGCTGCTTTAGTGGTCCTGTGGCTGGGGTCACTCATGGTGGAAGCCTCTTAAGGACAGGGCCTATGTCTTATGGGTCATTAGACATACCCCAAGCCTCTACGTGATGGCATAGAGTAGATGCTAACCAGGCTCCCCTAATCCACAGATGATAAAAATGATGGGACAGGAGCTGGGAGAGATGGCTAGTGGGTAAAGCACTTGTCACATATGTGTAAGGACCCGAGTTTGAATCCCCAGAACTGTCAGAAAGTCAGCTGTGGTAGAACAGTGCCTGTAATCCCAGAGTCCTGTGCCGAGATGAAAGACAGAGACAGAAGAATCTCTGGTGTCTGGCAGATGAGCTAGCCTAGCATATGCAGTGCAAAACAACAGACTGTCTCAAATAAGGAGGAAAACAGGGTCGATATGCAAGTTTGTCCTCCAGCATCCAGAGGTACTGTGGCATATATATACCTGCAAACACACACACACACACACACACCATATGTACAAATATTAAGAAATAATAAAACATCATTTTGAAAAAAGAAGAAAAAGTTTTTTCTGAGCTCTTTCCTGGTCATAAAAAGTCAGAGATGCTGTTCTTTGCCCTTCCTGCTGGGCTGGGAACAGGGACCTGTGGGTGTGTGCTCTGGGGTGCCCTGGCCAAAGCCAGCCTCAGCCCAGACAAAGCACTTCTCAGAACCCGCTGCCCACTGGGAGGCTCGAAGCCCGACTCCAGGCCCCAAGGAGAAAGCACATTTGTTTACTTGACCTGAGTGACATGTTCATTGATTTCTCTGGAACGGTTCATTCATAAAGGCAAATTGGGCCCCTCCTGGGGATGCCAATGGCCTTTTAACAAGCTCCCCCGGGGGGTGGTTTCTGAAAATGAGACACAGACAAGCCAGAAATGGAATCTGCCATCCCAGTCAGGGAAAAGGTACCACCTTGCGACTTGGTAGGTCAGGGACCTTGGTCTAACCCAATGGGCTGGGCACAGCAGGAAGGGCAGGCCAGACAAGGATACACCAGACTATGTCACACTCCAGAGTGCCCGCTAGTCAGATTCAAGCGGCTTGTCAATCCCCTGTCCTAATCAAGTCTCCCACTGTGGTGGGTGAGGACAGTGGGGGATGGAGTCTCTAGAATAGAAACCGTTTTCTTGTTTGTATGGCTCCACATGGAAAATTACAGCTTGTGTGTGCACATGTGTAGGTGCATGTGCATGTATCTGTGTGGCTGTATGTGTGGGGGGGGTATATGCATGAATGTGTATGTGCATATGGGTGTGTGTGCACATGTGGGGAGTGAGTGGGGAAATGTGTGTGTAGCAGTGTGCAGTGTGAGTGTGAGTATGAGTGTGTGTGTGCATGTGTCAGGGGAGTGAGTGGGGAAATGTGTGTGTAGCAGTGTGCAGGCTGGTGTGAGTGTGTGTGCATGGGGGGTGAGTGGAGAAATGTGTGTGTAGCAGTGTGCAATGTGAGTGTGTGTGTGTGTGCATGGGGGTGAGTGGAGAAATGTGTGTGTAGCAGTGTGCAGTGTGAGTGTGAGTGTGTGTATGTGCATGTGTCAGGGGAGTGAGTGGGGAAATGTGTGTGTAGCAGTGTGCAGTGTGAGTGTGAGTGTGTGTATGTGCATGTGTCAGGGGAGTGAGTGGGGAAATGTGTGTGTAGCAGTGTGCAGTGTGAGTGTGAGTGTGTGTGTGTGTGCATGTGTCAGGGGAGTGAGTGGGGAAATGTGTGTGTAGCAGTGTGCAGGCTGGTGTGAGTGTGTGTGCATGGGGGGTGAGTGGAGAAATGTGTGTGTAGCAGTGTACAGGCCGGTGTGAGTGTGTGTGCATGGGGGGTGAGGGGGAAAATGTGTTGTAGCAGTGTGCAGTGTGAGTGTGTGTGCATGGGGGGTGAGGGAGAAATGTGTGTGTAGCAGTGTGCAATGTGAGTGTGTGTGTGTGTGTGTGTGTGTGCATGTGTCAGGGGAGTGAGTGGGGAAATGTGTGTGTAGCAGTTGCAGGCTGGTGTGAGTGTGTGTGCATGGGGGTGAGGGGGAAATGTGTGTGTAGCAGTGTGCAGGCTGGTGTGAGTGTGTGTGTGTGCATGGGGGGATAGAGACAACTTCGGTGTTTTCTGAGACAGGGTCCCTCACTGGCCTGGAGCTGACCAAGTAGGCAGGGACGGCTGGCTAGTGGGCGAGCCCCGGGGATCCACCTGCCTCCCCTTCCTCGGTGCTGGGATAGAGTGTGCACTACCACACGAAGACAGGTCTTGCGCAACATCAATTGCTCATGAAATGTCCTTGCTCTTTGGTTCAACTTTCCCTCTTCACAGAGGAGGAAACAGACCCACGGGGAAGGGTCTGGCCTGAAGTCACCCAGGAGCCTCCACAGCTGCTCCCATTCGCAAGCAGGCAGGTCTCCATCCTTAAGCTTGCTCAATCCTCCCAACAATGGTGAGGCAATGTTAGCGCCCTGCCATCTTATTTTATTTTGCTATAAAATGACTTCACTCTTCTTACCCTGCCCTCATTGTCCCATCAGCATTCTGCTTTAGGAAATAGCTTCTAGCCTTTGATGTCTCCAGATGTCACACTGTAGCTGTTCCTCGGATGGCAGGAGGCAGCCACTTACAGAGGACAGCTTCCCCCAGTCTTTCTTCATTCTTCCTCAGCCTCTCTCTCCCCATCAAGGGCAGCTGGAAAGTGTCCCCAGAGCAAAAACAGGTGAGCCCTGGTTTCCACACAGCCACTGACTTGGGGTGATCTCGGGCACCTGAGGTTCAACTTCCCCATCTGTCCACGAAGGGGAAAAGCTTTATGCTTTGAGATAGCTTCCAGACCTCCGCCCACCCCCAAGAGCTGATATGCTCCAACTCCCTGGTATTATGTCGATTGAAGACTGCAGCAATGCATTTTCATTCTCTGATCTGCCGGCTGTGGGATTCAGACCAAGGGGGAAAGCCCCACCGCTCCTCCCTGGTACAGAAGCCACCCCCTACACACACACCGCCCCTGGCCTCTCTTGGGACACTGCTGTGATGAATTACCAGAACATTTCCACTAGTGACAGGCACCTCCACAGGCTGTCACTCAGGATCATGGGCCATCTCACTCTGCCCTGATAATTGTGAGTGACATGGCTGTCACTATTGATTCAGCATTCTTGAGGGAGAATCGACTTTGCCCCTCCAAGGGACACACTGCCAGCAGGCAAGCCACAGGCACTCAGTGATGGCCCAAGCCTCTTATACTCCAGTATTCAGAGTTGTTACCAATTTATTAAAAAACTAAATAGTTGGGAAATACCAACATTCTTAGGGAAAGCGGCTCACCAACACAGTGCATCTCTTGGTTGTCCTCAGTCTAATCTGGTTGGGGCTGGGAGTTGGTTTGGTTTAGAGACAAGATCCCACGGTGTAGCCCAGGGTGGCCTCAGGCACCCTGCTTCTGCCTCCCAAGCACTGGCATGACAGATGCGTGCCACCACAATCATAGATGTACTACAGCATGCCCAGCTCAACTTTGCATCATGTACAGATCTGTTGAAACGCATCTTCCAATTTCCTCTGGCGTGGCTTTGAGGATCAAGGATTCCCTGTGAGAACAGTTGTCTCAGATCCCTCAGGATTGCTGTTCCTCTGTCTTTGATTTTTCTCATTAAAAAAAAAAATGATAGCTTTTAACTCATTTCAAAGTGCATACAGTATTGGTTTTGAGGAGAAGTCAGATGGCTGTAAAATATTCCTTTCTCGATGAGACTATAACAAACTGCCGCAGACTGGGTAATGTGAACAGCAGAAAAGTGCTCCTACAGCTCACCAACACAGGCATCTCTTGGTTGTCCTCATCTAATCTGGTTGGGGCTGGGAGTTGGTTTGGTTTAGAGACAAGCTCCCACAGTGTAGCCCAGGGTGGCCTCAGGTTCCAGCTGGGGCTCGGAAGAGAGTCTGTCCTCTTTTCCAGCCCCTAAAGGCTGGCATTGTCCTTGTTCATGGCTGCCTGTCATCTTCAAAGCCAGCACTCACATCCCTGTTCCAGCCCCACATCTTTGTCTGGTTGTGACAATCGCCCTGTGACAGCATTGGGTCACTTAGATAATCCGGGAAATTTTCCCCATCTCTGACTTGATCACACCTGCCAGTCCCTTTCCCATTTGTGTTAGTAACATATCCATGGATTATAAGACTAGCAAGTAGGGCTGGAGAGATGGCTTAGTGGTTAAGAGCACTGACTGCTCTTGCAAAGGACCTGGGTTCAGTCCCCAGGATCCACACGATAACTCACAACTCTCTGTGACTTCTCTTCTGGAGGGTCCAACATATAAGCACTGGCCTCCTCAGGCACAAAGTGTACACAGACATACATGCAGGCAAACATTCATTACACACAAAATAAAAAAAATAAATAAATCTTTAAGGCTGTACCATGGACACCCCAGGTGGGACATCATTCTGCTCAACACGGCTGTCTTTTGACTTCAGGAAAATGTGTGTGATGGTCTGGAAAGCATCCACATTCCCCTCCCCTCCTCCTCAAGCCTCTTTTGTCAAGACCTTGAGATGGATTTTCTGTGTTTGTTAGATTACGTTGGGTTTTTGATTTTTGTGTGTGTGCAGGGGCCTGAGTGTATTTGTGCACCACATTCATGCAGAAGCCTGCAGAAGCCAGAAGAGGGCGTGGGATCCCAGAGAACTAGAGTTATAGGCACCTGTGCTTCCCCCATGTGGGTCTGTACTGGGTCCTCTGCAAGAGCTCTTAGCTGCTGAGCCATCTCTCCAGCTCCAGACTTTATCTGATTTTAAATCGTGTATCTGTGTGTGTATGTGTGTTTGAGTGCAGGTGTCCTCAGAGGCCAGAGGTGTCAGATGTCCTGGAGCTGGAGTTACAAGCAGTCCTGGGTCACCCAGTGGTGCTGGGAACCAAACATGGGCCCTCTGGAAGAGCAGCACACTCTTAACCATTACTTTTACATTTGCTTGTTTGGGTGGTTTTTGTTTTTTGGTTTTTTTTTTTTGGTTTTTTTTTTGTTTTGTTTTGTTTTGCTTTTTTTGTTTTATGGGGTTTTTTTTGGTTTTGGTTTTGGTTTTGGTTTTGGTTTTTTTGTTTTGTTTTGTTTTTTTGTTTTGAGGCAGACTCTCAGTCTATAGCCTAATTAACCTGGACCTCAGATCAATGATCCCCCTGCTTCAGCCTCCCCAAGGCTGGAATTACAGGCCTGAGCTACCACGTCTGGCTTTGTTTTTCTATCTGGGGTTGGTCATGTGAGCGTCTTTGGCCAATAGGACATTGGCAGATGTGATGGCGCAGAGGCACTGGGTCACTCAATCTTTCTTGCTCACTGAGCTTTTTAAATCTAAACACTTCAAAACAAACTAAATACATATATTTACATATCAGCTTGCCTAATCTTGCTCCTCTGGAAGCCTTGTGATAATAGCCATGGGCACCGGCCCTTAGACTGCTGACACTGATACATAGCTTTGCTCCCTCTGTCACTCTAACCTGCAGACACTCCCATACCTCATCTCCACACACCGAAGCTGCCCTAATCTACAACCCTGCCAAGGGACAGAAACCAGTGGGACTCCCTTGATGCAGCCCTGTCTTGGGGTTTTCAATGCTGTGAAGAGACACCATTACCACGGCAACTCTTATAAAGGAAACAGTTAATTGGAGTGGCTCCCTTACAGTGCCAGAGGTTCAGTCCATTATCATCACTGCGGGAAGCTTGACACTGTGCAGGCAGATGTGGTGCTGAAGCTGAGAGTGCTACATCTTGACCAGAAGGCACCAGGAAGTTGACTGACTGTCACACTGGGTGAAGCTTGGAAAAAGAGACCTCAAAACCCATCCCACAGCGACACACTTCCTCCAACAAACCATAGCTACTCTAACAAGGCCACACATCCTAATAGTGCTACTCTCTTTGGGGGCCATTTTCTTTCAAAACGCCACAAGCCCCAATCCCATGGTAACCCTCTCTAAGAATGTCTGTCCTCCAAAACAAAGAGTCAAACAGTGTGTCAGGCAATGTCAAGCATATCACTTCTAGATTGTCACAGGACTTCCAAGACTTTGGATAGAACCTAGAGACACTTGACCTCAGTGAAACTGGATACCGTGTTAGAAGTCCAACTAGCTTGAGCCCATTATGCTGTGAGAAAACTCAACTAGCCATAAGCATGTGGCAGGAGAGATGTGTTATAAAAGAGCACATCAGCAGAAAAGCTCCCAGAATTCATCAGGAGTTTGTTGTGTTGGCCTGTTTCCCTTGCTTCAGTCAACATACACCAAGTCCAGCCTGGTAGGGAGTCTCACTCGAGCAACACCATCAAATCTGTGGTGTTAGATCAGGCACCCTGCCAGGCATGCCACAGAAGTCACATAATTTGAATGAGTTGCTAGAGTTGAGGCTCTGGCATCACACTGCCTGGACCCAAGTTTGGGTGTTAAAAGTCACTCATTGGTGACTTAGGACAGTGAACTTGACCTCTGTGTATGGCTCCCTGTAGTATCATAGACAGAGTCCCAAGTTAAGATCTCCACATATGTACTTCAAAGGTCCTGTGCCTATAGGGAAGGATCACAATGACTGGAAGGAATAGCAGGAATCTCAGATAAGGGTCCAATGACATCTCTGAGGGAATGTCAACAGTCCAGAGGCCCATTCCTGGTGGCCTTTTGTAAACACACAACAGCTAAACTGAAGAAGATGATGGCCATTTGGCTTAAAGGACCACATTCCACAACAAGCACACAATGGTCTGGTCTCCAAGAGGAACTGCAGATATTGTCATGACCTTGAGCACCTTCCGCTTTGGGGAACTTCAAGAAGAAGGAAGATGTAGACAGTAAAACAGGTCAGAAGTGAAGTGAGCGACCTTCAAGATTCTCAGTGAACCCTGGGTGACTCACAAGCAAGAAACCCCTCAGCAGCCAGAAAGGCAGACTCCTGGAGGAGGTGGCTTTTGAGCCAGCCAAAAGAGGTGGAGGGGACACAGGAGGCAGTGATAGGAAAGCAGAAATCTAGTAGACCCCTCTTGCTCACTTATCCACTGTCTGTAGCAAAGCATTAGATCAGAGGTAAGAGGGTAAGGTAGACCAGATGTTGATTTAGACACAGGGGTGAGGTATAAGGTAGACCAGATGGTGATTTGGGGAGTTCTTGTTTATTTATACACAAGAGCCTGCAAAGAGAGCCAAGCACAGGAGCTAGAGAGTTAGAAAAGCACCCCTTGTTAATGGTGAATGTTAGAAACCAGGGCTGGCTCCCAGCCATGCCCAGCATCCAGAAGACCACTAAGCTCTGTCAACTGAGGCTGCTTCTCCTGCTCCTGCTTCATGGTGTTTCATAGACGTCTCTAATATTTCCCAAATCCAGCCTCAGATGAGGGCTGAGATGGGGGCGGGCAATCCTGGCAGCTGCCATGCCCTCTTCTTCACCTTCCTCAGCAATTTCTGCCTCACTGGGGTGAGCCCACTTTTATAAGCTGGACATTGCCCTCCTTCAAACTCTCCTCTGACATTTCCACAGCTAAAGCAGGAGAGGCTCGAGCTTGTTTGAAAGAGACCCTCTGCCCAGCTCACAGACCAGGCTTGGGTGAAAGGGAAGGCATTTCATATTCTGCCCTCTGTCTCTAATGTGTGAGTATGAGTGTGTGTGTGTGTGAGTGTGTGTGTGTGTGTATGTGGTGTGTAAGCCAGAGGACAACTGTGTTATTCCCCCTCAGTCTCCACCCTTCTTGCCTCTTGAGGTAGAGTATCTCCCTGAACTAAGAGCTCACCAACTAACCCAGACAGGCTGAGAGCCAGCGCCAGGGGCCACCAGCTCCCCTTCCCCAGAGCTGGGATTACAAGTGTGTCCACCATGCCCAGCTGTTAACATGGGTGCTGCGGATGGAACTTGAGTTCTCAAACTTACAAGACTGCGCCACCTCCTCCTCCCCCTTTTGTCTCTCTCGAGTGGAACCGACCCCTCCAAATTCAGAACCCAACTCCACCACTTTCCAGCCACATGCCACAATATGGAGTGTTCTTTGCTCCATTTTTCTGGGCCTCGGTTTCCTGATCTGCAAAGTGGAACTGAATTAAGAAATAAAGATGAAAACCCAGGAAATAATAAAGGGACAATTGACAGCAGGCATTCTGACCACCACCCTGCCTCAGTTTCCCTACGTCTCTACCTCTGACGCCCCCACCACCACCTTTTACTTTCCTACTGGGTGCCCTGAGCACAAAAACGGCTTTCCTGTTCCTGCCTGGCCAGCCCATTGCTTTGGGGTGCATGGCCACGGGCCCACTTCTCTCCTGCCTGCCAGTGGGGCCTTGAATGTTGAAATCCTTCCATTCCACAAGGCCAGACACTTGATTATGTTATTAATTGAAGCAAGATGCTGAGCCTGGGAGATTTATTTTCTTTCCCATATCTGTGGCTATAAATGCCACTCACAGAGCGCAGAGGCCCGTGTCAGCCGGAATCGAGCTCCTGAACAGACGTTTTGTTCCCGATCTGGTCTCCTCAGCCCCTCCTTCTCAGGGCCAGGAAGGAAGTGTGTTGTGACACACGCCCCTTTCCCCAATTTCATTTGCACAAGGCAGAAAAGGGGTCGGGAAGGGTGCTGTGGAACTGGGAGGGAATTTTCCAAGAAATTTGTTTTAAGTTTCTTCCTCATCATTAAAGGGCTTTCATGTTGCTATTTTTAGCTGTATGAAGGAGCCAAGCTCATAGTCCCCTCCTGTCCCCCTGCCCCAACCTTTGTTTATACAAAGCACATGCTGAAACTATTATTTTAAATCCTCCAAACCTGTAATTGTTCAGGTAGATGAAGAATGCGGCCTTTATGGATGGTGTTCACGGACAGAACTATGGTCCATTCACAAGTGGATCCCCTGTAGAAACCCAGGATGCCCAGCTGAGTCAAGGAGCATTCACACTCAACCTCTCCAGTCTAGAAGAGGGGTCAGCTCTATTGTAAAGACAATGCTGGCCCAAAAGTCACCCACAGGAACATGATGACAGAGACTCAAATCCAGGGCTCCCAACCTCATGTGTAGAGCCTACTCTTTATGTCCAAAACTGGGCCCCTTGAGCTCTGATCCTTGGGTGACAGTTATTTGCTGTGAGGCTTTAAGCAAATCACCAACCCCTTCCATATCTCAGTTTGCCTACCTATAAAGTGAGAAAGGTAACAAAACACCCATTTTCCAGATGGGCTGGAGAGACGGCTCAGCTGCTAAAGTGCTAGCCTTGCAAGCACGAGGACCTGAATTTAATCCCTAGAATTCACATTAAAAAGCAAAGCCAGGTCCTGGGTTGACTCTTCTTCCTAATCTATTGATTGTTTTGGTGTCCATTACACTATTCATTATCCGCTTAATATGTCCAATTGTACCAGTGAGACAATTGGCCATCTTGGGGTTCGCTGAGAGATTCTGTCTCAAGAAACAGGATGAAGAGCAGCTAAGGGGGATACTCCACATCAGCTCCTGATGTACACACACACAAACACATATCTACACAAAGAGAGTGAGGGTCAACCTTATCAGATATTCTTACACAAATTTAAACAGAGCCAATGTAAACGTTTAGTCCAGATTCTAGTTTGGAATGTATATGTGCTTGAAATGGGCACCATTGTCTGCTTAACAACTAAATCTGTGTCCATTTCCACATAGAACCATGAACACGTGTGTCTTGGATCTGGGTTCAAATTCGAAACACATCTCCCCAGATTTCAGCTTCTCGTTTCTCATCTCCTTCATACACTAACAAATCAAGCTCCAACACTGAAGACATTTTTTTAAATCCTTTAAAAATATGTATTCTTATTGTAGGTGAGTGTGTGTGTGTTGTCTGTGTGTGTGTGCACCATGTGTGTGTGTGCAGTGCCCACAGAGGGCAGAAGAGGGCACTGGATCTCCTGGAAGTGGAGTCATGGATGGTTGGGGGTCACCAGTGCTGGGACTGAACCCTGATCTTCTTCAAGAGCAGCCAGTGCTCCTAAGCCCTGCACCATCTCCCCAGCACCACTGTTGAAATCCCTAATGATTCATAATTTATTTTTTGGAAGAAGAGTGGTCATTTTTTCTGCTCTGGGATTGCAAAAGAATTCTATTTTTAGACTTGCAGACACCAACTACAAATAACAAGCCAGTGATATTCCCTAATTTCTACTTCAGCTCTTTCCTTCCAGCCACCCAGCAAGGACACCGGACTTTGCCTGTGTCCACTTAGGAACTAAGGATAATTGAATTGCTGACTCAACTGAGTACAAGTTTGCACACAAGCTTAAGAGAGCGAAGGCTGCTGCTTCCCATGAACCAGCATAACAGGACACCTAGGCTCGAATCCCAGAATAGTGCATGGTGACTAAGCAGATGAGAACAAGATATTTCCTTTAATTTCCCTTGGAAATTTGTTTACTTGCTCATTCTTGAGCCTGAGAAAAACCCATCCGGGACATTGCCCTGTGAACACTCACTGTCTGAGATTCCACTCACGTGGTCTGTCTCTCCATCTTCATTATTTCAAGTTTAAGGTACTGTTGTTTGTCTGCATTGGCTTTCTGAATCATCTGGTAATCATGGAACATCTTTCTCCATCATTTCTCTCATTTTCATTATGAGGGCAAGGGGAGATTCTGATTGCTTAATTGTATTTGATGGAAACAAGATTCACTCTGAAAGATGATATAAGATGATGTCTGCAGCCCCCTCCCTCACTTAACAGGGTCTATTGTACCCCAACTGACCTCAAACTAATGATCACCTCCTGAGTAGTGCTGGGATTATAAGAGAGAGCCACTGTACCTGGTTTACAAGGTCTTGGGGATCAAACCCAGGCCTAGGCAAGTACTCTACCTACTGAGCCCAGCCTCCAGCCTCCAGCCTTCACCTTCCTTTACATCTTCTGACAATGCAGTGTTTTAGGTACTGGAATAGCCCTATCTTGCTCCTATAACACACACACACACACACACACACACACACACACACACACACACACACACAATTCTGGAGATCCAAGTCTGAAGTGAGTCTGTTATGATTTGAATGAGAAATATCCCTCGTAGGCTCATGTCTAAACATTTGGTTCCCAGCTAGCGGCACTGTTTTAAGAGGTTGTGAACCCTTCAGGAAGTGGCATTTAGCTGGAGGAAGTGGATCACTGAGGGGCGGGTCTTGAGGTTTATACCTTAGCCCGTTCCTGTCTCCTCTCTACTTCCTGATCTGCTCCGATACACCCAGATGTGAGCAAGCTCCCCGAAGCATAGCTGAGAGCTGCTCCTGCCGTTATGCGTTCCCCATCACGATGGCCTGCACCCTAGTAAACCACGAGCCAAAATAAACCCTTCCTCCTTTGACTTGGGTCACACTGGCAAACAAAATAACTAACACAGAGTCTCGCCAGGCTAAGATCAGGCTGTGTGAAGGATGGCGACCTGTCTTAGGACTCTAGTGGGAGGATCATTTCCAGGATCTTCTTTGGCTTTGGAGGCCACTCACACCCCTTGGCTCACGGCTCTCCCACGAGGTGCCTCCAGGTCTCTTCATTCACGCCCACACATTCTAGAGTGAAACCCAGACAATCTAGCATGATCCCCCATCTCAGGGCGTTAATTACATCTTCAAATTTTCCTGCTGTGTCCTAAGGGTGGGGGGTATGGCATGCTTTGCGAGCCCAGCACTTGGCTCAGCACAGCAAGGCTTTCAGAAACTGCAGGGCCACAGCAATGAGGACTTGGGTCATCATGGCTTCACCCTCTAGATGCTTCCATTGCTACTCTGTTCTCATTATTTTAGTCCTTTTAGCATAGCTGAAACATAATGATGAAATCAAGTTCTTAGGAGGAGAAAATAGCCAAGAGTTTTCAAGGAACTAAAAAATTAGATTAATAAAACCCAATAAAATATCTGAGACTTATGAAAGTGTCCAGTGATCTCATGTGCAAGATAAAATAATATTTTTATTTTTACTCTATGTGGTGGTGGCTGTGGTCATTGACACCACTTTGGTGTCTGGCTGGCTTGTAATGGGCAGAACATCCTCTTGCATCAGCCTCCTGAGGGCTGGGATTCCAGGTGCAGACCACCACAGCAACTGCAAGAAACACTTTTCTGTTTAGAAATTACAAGCCAAACATAGTGGCATACACCCTTAATCCCAGCTCGGGGAAAGCAGAGGCAGGCAGATCTCTGTGAGTCTGAGGTTAGCCTGGTCTACATAGTGAGTTCTATGACAGCCAGGGCTACATAGTAAGACCCTGTATAAAGAATGAAAGGAAGGGAAGGAGGGAGGGAGGGAAGGAAGAAGGAAGGAAGGAAGGAAGGAAGGAAGGAAGGAAGGAAGGAAGGAAGGAAGGAAGGACAAAGACAACTTCTCCGTGCTCTTTAGAAGACCTCAAGTGAAGAATAAAAGCTGTGAAATCCCAGCCCAGCACAGAGGATTGAGCGAATTCCCGAGCCCTGCCCACTCTGCATGGCAGTCTGAATCTCCCTCTCATTCTCAGGTAAATGGGTCAGGGCAGGGAGGCAGGTAGAGAAAGGTAAGGTCGAATAAGAAACCCTCAAGTCCGGTGACCTTGAAAAGAGAGCAAACTCTATGCTGTCGGTCTTCCATATTCCAGGTGAAGTTCAACAGCTAGTAGACACCTCAGCTCCTGGTGGTGACTCAGGGACCCAGATTGCTCCCACCTTGTGGCCCTGCCATCCTTTGGATCCCAGCTGGGACAGTAAAGGGAGCAGGGGAGACAAGCCAGCCCCTAACTTACCGTTTCTAGCAGCAGAGGGAAATGCCATTAGACCAACAGACAAACTCTGCACATCCCCAAAATGATACAAAAAAAAAAGTCTAACTAAGGACCACACACACACACACACACACACACACTGAGCAAAGGCATTTCCCAGGTCCCCTTCCTCAAAGTGAGCCCTGTTCGGGAGGCCAGCAAGACTCCAAGGCACAGGATGATAGAAAATTGTCCCAGGCCCCTGCATTCAGTATACACTCACCAGTCCCCTCCCCAGCAAACTCACCCAATGAAGCACAGCTAGTCTAGACTCGCATTAACTGCCCGTTCTCCCTTGATGGATTCAAGGGCATAAGGCATTGTGTCCTTGGGACTTTAGGTTCATCTGGTCCACAGATCAGGCCTCAGGTGTTCAGAACTTCCAGAAACTAAAGACAGAGAGTCCTCCCTGACAGCTGGCCTCACCGTGGGCTCCTCCCCTCAGACCCCCATTTCTCCCCATCCTTAGCCTCTTGCTCTTTGAGAAAGACAGATTCTTCTTCCAAACTTGACGGTCACATGGTAACTGGCTAAAAGCTAGAACCTGGGTTTGGGGGACCCCATTCCTTAACAGGTGTCACCTTCAAACACCCTTGGGATGAAGGACAGGCCTAATGAAGATTTTTCTCAGGAACCTCAAGGCCGAGGGCCAAGGTCTCCTCCTCAAGACCAAGGAAGGAGGAGCGGGGATGCTGTCCTCTCAGCATGAAAGGGAGCTTGGGGTCTGGGTCCTGGCTTAGCCAGAAAAGTGGACCCAAGTTATAAAAAGAGCCAGGAGTGGCGATACAGACTTTGTAATTCCAGCACTGGAGCAGCGGAGACAAGTAGATCCCAGAGGGTCACTGACCAGTCTCACACACACGCGCACACACACACACACACACACACACACACACACACACACACACCAAAGCAGGGCCCCATGGATATATTTCCTGGGCCCTGCCTATATGTGGCTTAGAATGTCCTTTACATCTGGATCCTTCACACCCCAAGTTCATACTGAAGGCGGAAGAAAGGACTTTGGGATCCCTGGCCAACCATCTAATTTCCCAATTGAGGCAGACAGGCAAAAAATAACCTGCACAAGGCCACAGACTTAATACTCTTTCCATGTTTCTGGGCTTCCAGCCTAAGATAGAAGCTTCTGAGAAGTCACATGGTCTCCCAAGACTGGAGATCCAGGACAATCTGTGTCTGCAGCCCAGCCCTCTCCCTGGGCAGCCACGCAATGGGACCGTTGGCCAAGGGCCATTCCGGGTCACCTGACTTGCCTCCCCACCAAGCTGCTTGCCTTGCAGAATGCCCTGTTTAATGTTTTATTTCTTCCACTGTTTCATTATTGATTCGGCCCCTTGCTGCAGGGTCTGACCAAGTAAGCCAGGAGCATTTGTGTAATGTCAACTTCATCAAAAATGCACGAGCCGGTGTTTACTCGCCTGCACACTACCTAGACGGTTTAAGTCGATGGTTGGCGGTTTCAGCAAACCAGGGAGGATTCTGGCCGCTGTGGGCTAGATGCTCTGGATGTTCTTAAGTGAGGCTGGAGCTCCAAGGATCTGGGGACCTAAGCATCCCCCAACCTCTTAGAGTGAGGTTGGGTTGGTTTGTGTCTGTCTGTTTGTTTGTTTGTTTTTCTGAGGCCGGCTTCACTCTGGGGTCTTTCAGCCTCTGCCTCCCAGGGCTGGGATTGCAGCCCACCTGCCCCAGCACCTGGCTGTATGCTGTGTACTTCTACTTCCAAGGTTTTGTTTTGGTTTTCAAGCTTGTATGTATATCTACTCAAAGAAAAAAGGACAGGAAGGAACAGCCCTGATAATGTCATCCTTGATTGTGGTTCTTAATTTTCTATTTTCTGCCCACTTGAATTATCTACATTCTTTGTGTCTGGTGAAAAGAACTGACATGTCCTTGTATTCCACTCTCCAAGAAATTAGCAAAAACCTCAAAATACTCCTCACTGGCTCTCTTCCTCCATGCCAGCTGGGAAATTCACCACCTCTTTGTCCCTGAGTCACCAGAGAATCCTGAGGCTGCAGCCCAGCACTGTATGGCTTGTGATGAGGGCCAAGAAATCTAATGCAATGTCCCCAGATGGCTACCAGTGGCCACACTCCCTCCTGCTGTGAGCATCTGTGCCAGGATCCAGCCCTCTAGGGAAATCAAGCTATGCCAGCCTGGGTGTCCTCACACCCATAGAAGCCATAATAGGCTGGGTTCTGACTCTGAAGGCCCAGGAGGCTGGGTGATGACTGCCTGGGCACTGACGGTAACCATGACAACAAACTCCTGCTAAGACGTTTCCTATCTGACTGGGAGGTTTCTGACAGGCAGGGCACCTGAGGTAAGGGAGACACAAGGGAAAAAAAACAACCAAAAATAAAGTTGAGCAAAAGGTCCCAAAGTCCCTGCTTTTGACAGCAAGGGCCCTGAAGGCCATCAGGTCAGGAAAGAGAGGAAGCATCAGGCCACCACACCAACGGAACTGGTGGACTTTTGGACAGCTCTTCCCTGCCGAGTTCTACTCATAACCTTGCTCACATACCGAAACCCAGGCGATCACGGCCCAGCTGACAGCCATGAACTCAGATGGTCCTGGGCTGACCAAGATGCAGGAATGATAGAGGGGGAAGAGGCAGACCCGCTGGAAGCTCCTAGAGCCTCAGGCTGCTGTGCCAAGCAGGAGGGGCACGAGAGCTCCAAGCAGCATCCGGGACCCAACCTAAGAGAGCAAACACGGGGCGGGGCATTCCTACCTCCCAGGCCCCACACTCCAGCCACAGATGCCAAACCTGCTCTCAGCCTTTGAGACCTGCCAGACAGGACGCCTGCCATCCATGCGTGCCGCTCCCAATGCTGACCCGCTCTCTGTAGAGTTGCTCTCAGTTGCGCTCTCCAAAGCCTTCTGAGAGCTTCCAAGGGCAATAACTTCTCAGAGGTGTGACAGGCTTTGGGCTAGCACTCCCTGCTACCGAGAGTTCAGACCTGTTCTGTGTAAATTGGCAGTTCCCACAAGGCAATCTGTTTAAAGTTGTCTCGTTTATTGAAGGTTGTTAAGCCTGAATCAGCAATAACACTTCCAGCTGAACATTCCTTGTTGTCTGCTCACTTCAGCTTTTGGAAGGAGGGTGGGTGGACAAGAGCCCTGCTAGAGAGCGGGGACGGTCTCTACGAACTGTGTCAACTCCATCCGAGTAGCACCAACCCTGAGTTCTCAATAGGGAGGCTGGCACCAAGCACACCAAACCATTTAATTGTCAACATCATTTTAGCAAGAAGGAAATCAGAGGTTCAGAGAGGTCAAGCGGCTCACTCAAAGTCACACTGCCAGGGGACTGTGGGAGCAGCAAGCAAACTCCAGCTCCTACACCCTGACCACTCCGCTACACTGTCTCCTCTATAGCTGGACTTTCTTGGGGGTATCACGGTAGACAGCCACCTGACAAGACTGGTGATATAAGAATGGTAGCCAGTTCCGAACACCCAGGAGGTGTTGCCTGGGTTTCTTCTGGGGAAATGTGAGCACCTACTCACCCCAGAGAGAACATGGCAGACCAAGGGCTTCCCTCAAAGTCCAGCTTGGAGACGATGAGCTATTATTACTGGGATGACTTAGAGGAGTAAAGATGAGAGGCTACTCACAGAAACAGAGGTGACAGCATCACCAAGAATTCCACCCCAGCATGGGTGACAACTCACTAAAACTATAGCCTTCCATACAGGCTGACAGCTCAGCAGGAGGGGAGGCTTCTCCTGGCAGCTGGGCTAATCCGACAGTGTCTTCCAACAATAGTTGTTGACTATTCCCATAACCTCCTGGAAGGACCTTATGATTCTAATTACTTTCTAGAACTTCCTAAGACTTGTGTTATTTAGTTCCTGACTGCCATGACCTTCTTCCTCCCTCCTCCCTCCTCCCTCTTTCTTCCTCCTGGAGGGAATGTTTTCATTAGGGCACAGGGCAGGAGGCAGGAGACACTGAATTCAGGAACTAGGTATGGCTGTTGGGTGGCCCCCAACCTCCAATGCTACTCACTGCTCACAGACAACCTTAGACTTGTCTGTCCAGCTCCGTGGGGCTCTAGTCTTCATCTTGGGGTGATGAGATGCTTCACATTGTTCCTGGGCAAATACAAACTCATCTCAGATAGGGAACTGAAAAACAGAACAAATTAAGGATTCCACCAAAGTCCAGCTGCTAAACCAATGAGTTTTATTGGGGTCATTCACAGAAGTGTGGTGATGGGTTACTACAAGAGCAGAAATGACTCAAAGACAGCTGCATCCCCAAAACCAATGGCCACAGACTGACAGCTCACAGAGGCTGGAAACCCAGGGCACAATGCACAGACGGCAGGCAGTGCAACATGTTGGCAGTGTCCTTTTTGAAAGCCCAGCTGGTCTCTTCTTCCAGGAAACTTGACTGAGCTACCTGGGGTGTCTCTCAAAAGCCCTCCTGCGTGTGTGCGTGCGTGCGTGCGTGCGTGCGTGCGTGCGTGCGTGTGTTGGGGAGGGAGGGACCTAGTAAATCCTGTCAGTTTCCAGGACTTCTTGAAGGCATTGAGTTGTCTACTTCCTGCGAGATGGAATGTTTTAATATTGGAGGAAACTGCCAAGTGACAAATTTTTAGACAGCCAAGCAGGTGACATATAGCACAGGCGGTCACTTGAGCGGAAGGAACATTTGCTAGTGAGACCCGTGGGGTACAGCAATTTGCACATATTGCAGAATCTTTGTAACGTTCTCATCCCAGCAGGAGAAACTGAGGTTTACATAGTTTAGGGATGCCCTGTCAGGTGTGTTGGAGCCTTTTCTTGTCTTCGGGACAGGACAGCTGACAGAAGCAACTTGACAGAGGAAGGATTTGTCTGGGCCCAGTTTAAGAGCCAAATGGCTGCATCGACTGAGGCAGACAGAACAACTCTGTGATGTCAGGAGCACATGACAAGCTTGTCCACATTTCAGCTGACAGGAAGCAGAGCCGGTTAAGTGCCTGCCCCTAGTAACCTGCTACCCACAGCCAGGCCCTGCCTCCTCATAGCCTTCAAAACAGATCCGCACTCTAGGGGCCCGAAAGCTCAAGACAGGAGACTGTAGGATTATTTCGGTTTCAAGCCACTAAGAAGAAGGAGGAGAAGGAGAAGGGGAAGGGGGAGGAGGGAAGGGAAGGAGAGGAAGAGGAAGGGGGAGAAAGAGAAGAAAGAGCATGAGCCGTCCCTTGCGTTGTCTAGGGACGTCTTGGTCATAGGCCAAATGTGCTACACCCAAGTCAAGGATTGTGGCGGGGCCTGCGGTCCTGCACTACAGCCCAGGAACCCGCGTGGTATAAAGAGGAGGGCTGACTTCTGCAATCTAGCCTCCCACCTGCACATGCGCACTGTGATGTACACGCCCACACTCAGACACTAAATAAATAAATGTAATTTTAAAAAACAAATGAAAAAGAAAGAGTAAAGGGAAAAAGACGAGTGAAGAATAAATCAACAGCAAGAAGGGCAGGGCGGGGCACCCCGTGCCCCCGTGCGTGGACGCACCACCCCTTGCGTGTGTGAAGTGCTGGTACGGAGGTGCTGTGACCTGAGGCTGGTTCACCATTCCCTACTTTTATTTCCTGCTTAGAGAAAGAACTTTCAACTTGGAAATTTAATTGTCTATAGCTCAAGTCAAAACTCATGGACATCAGCTGCATAAAGTGCTAGGTGCTTTGCGGGGCCCATTCTGTTGTGCGTGCAATTCACAGAGGGGAAATAGAGCTGCCCAGAGGATCACACCCAGGGAAGAAGGCTGAGACTCAAAGGCAGGCAGCGGGGCTCCAGGCTCACCCCACCCATCCCACTTGCTGGCCCAGGGAGCGCTCTGTCCCCCCAAGACCCCTTCCCATGTGGTCCCAAACCCTGTTGACTTTAGAGGTGGCCACCCAGTCCTGCTGGGAGCAGATCTCAGTTGTCAGGGCTCAGGGAGACTGATGGTCGTCTCCAGCCAGGCCTGGCTGTTAGCTCCCTGCACACTGGACCGGCGGAGATCTCCTGGGCCTGGCCACTCTTCAGAAAACAAATGCGGGATGAGTGTGGAAAGAAATCTAATTAGACCCCATTGGAGCCCCAGCTCTTCCTTTTATTATATTAACCCCTTTGAAGTGGGGCCAGGCTCATCAGAATAAGTCTAACGAGAGAATTGTCTTCTGTGCTACTGAGCTGAGAAAAACGACTCTCACAATTGCATTTATCCGAGTCCCGTGTTGCAGTCTCTCCCGCTGGGACAAAGGACATGTCAGTGCCTAGAGAACCCATCCGGCTTTAGAAAAGTGCCTGGAGCGTCTGCACCAGCTCCCCCTGGGCCAGGGTCACTGAGGCCTGGATGAGAGCCCTGCACAAGGAGAGGGAGTGGGCTTTTCACACTCCTGCCACACTCTAGCCATGGCCCCAATCCGAAAGCATGCCAGGAATGGGTGGTCCCAAAATGTCTTCCTTGAGCACAGAACCCAGGGCCACCCCTACCTGTTCTGACCCATCTGTTCAACAGAGTACCCCAAAGGCCATGTTGTTTAAAACTCCCAGGTTCTTTGGAGGCCCAGCCAGGATTGGGCCTTACCCGTCCCTAGTGACTGGGACTCTGTTTGGGGACTTGGGCCCCATGCCCGATCTGTACCCTGAATCGCTAGTGGAGGCCTGGACAGAACAACAGTTTACAGGAGGCAAAAGGGGCCGCTGGATGAAGGCTACACACTCCTGCACGCTCAGCTCTGGGACCCTGCTCCCTTCCTGTCCCAGGGCCCCTGGCTGCCTGTCTGGTGTCCTCAAGGATCCCCAGCCTGACTTCAAGCTGCTCTGCACACCTCTGGCTCAGGAAAACAGCACTGTGCCTTCACCAAGGGCAGAATCTGTAACCTCAGCAGTGAGGGCCAGGGAGTGTCAGGCACCTGTCCTGGGCCTAGCTCAAGCATAACCTCCTCCTTAAAGGCCCAGCCCCGACACCCAGGCCTGCTCTCATCCTGGGCCCACAGCTCCAGGCCTCTCTTCTCCCTCAGGCCTGGCTCTGAGTGCTTTTTAATAAGGAGCTAGATGTAGCAGCTTTGTTTGACTTTGTACCATGAGGAGACCCCAAAACAGATCTTCTCAAAGCCAGCCAGATTCCTCATCCAAACCTGAGCCACCCCCAAGGCCACAGACACAAAAGCACAAGAGAGCTGGGTGTGGCAGCACACACTTGGAGTCTCAGCACGCAGGAGGCTGCAACAGGAGGGCCATGAGTTCAAGGCCAGCCTGAGTACAGAGTGAGGCTCTGTCTCAAACATAATTATAAGTAAGCTGAAGAGAAGGCTGTACTTGATCCTGAAAACTCACATAAAAAATTGGTGAAGTCCAGGCCAATAAGAAACCTGAGGATGTCACCAGGGTTAACCTTGGCTTCCACATACATAGATACACATACACATATATTCACATACACATGTATAAATAACCAAGTATTAGCAAAGCAGGAGGCAGGCACAAAAGGGACCCTCTGTGGCACTCAGACCCTCCATGCCAGGCAGTGCCAGGCTGTCTTCATTCCCCAGTGAGGGACGGCTGGCACCACAGGAGGACTCACTGGAGGACTCCTCACTGGGATGAGGTGACCTGAGGCCTGGCATGAGCACACAGCCCAAAGCCCCTGTCCTGGTCCCCAATTAGCTCCTGCTGAGGAATCAGCAAACACTGGGTTGTCCGCTCCCCCACCCCAGTAGACTCCCCAAAACTTCCTGCAGGAGGAAGGAGCTGGGACACACAGCCAGCTGTCCCCCAGCTGTCTCTCCCCAGAGCAGAACCTCAATAAGAATGCACACTGAATTCTCAAGAAGGAGCAGCAGGGTTCTCCATTTAGAAAAGGGGCTGTTGGAATGGCCCCTTCCGCTCCTTAGAGCTCAGGCCATATTGGCTCACCTTCCAAACCAAGGGCAGCGTCTCCATGCTTGGGGTGACAAGCTGAGCAGAACAGTATCTCTAAGCCCTCTCGTCTCTCACCTCCCCTTTCCCAAGATCTTCAGAACTAAGCTAATGTTTGGTTCCCAGAAAATGATTCTAGCAACAACCATTAGCTGGACCCTGATATGGAGCCAGTCCAGACTTTACATTAGCTCGCAAAGAATTCTGCTGTGACATTGCAATGGTGTCAAAGGCAAGCAAAGGGGCAGGCTGCAGCAGGCAGACACAGGGAGCAGCCTGTCAGACCACAGCTTCCTTCTTCGTGTCCTTCACTTAAACTTGTAAGCCCCAGTCCACACTGTACCCCAAGACTCAGAACCCTCCTGCCTCCAGATGCCCTCCCACAAAACTCTTGCTGTAGGCTTGTCCGAGTATAGTAGGTCTTCTGTGACCCCTTTGTCCTTCAGTGACCTCCAGAAGGTATCATAACAAGTTCAGCATCACAGATACCTGGGGTCAAGAGTGGCTCTGACATTTTGTGACTTTGGGAGAAGCCTATAATCTTTAGACCTCAGTTTCTAGATCTGTAGAATGGGCACGGGCATAGCTGTAAGTTTATGTATCATGATTGGTATATCAATGGCATATCACAGTGTTTGGCCAAGAGGGAGGTAAAGGAGCATAGGGAGACGGCTCAGTGGTTAAAGTTCTTGCTGGGTAAGCATAAGAGCTGGAGCTGGGATCCCCAGGACTCACATAAGGGTCAGGTGGGTGTGGCGATTCCAGCCTCCAAAGGCAGAGACAAAGGATCCCCTATGCAAGCTATCTAGCAGCAGCACCCATATCAGTGAGCTCTGGGTTCGATTGAAAGATCCTGTCTCACACAGAGAAAGATTCCTAATATCAACCTCTGCATGCATATACACACATATATCCACACTCACACTCATGTATGCCCACACACATGTGCAACACACACACATGAAGATGGAAAGGAGGGAGGAGAAATTAGCATTTGTTAAATTGTTTCTATTTCCCATTATAAGATGGGAAAACTGAGGCTCAGAGGGTAATTGCTTCCCATGAGACACCTGAGGCATCCGGGATACTGCTGTCTCTTTCAGATTCTGGAACTTTCTGATTCTATGATGCTCAGAGTTCAACCTTTGCCATGACCTTGTCTACAAAGGTACAAAATGAAGGCACAGAGAAAATAGACTCACCATGCCAAGAGGGTCAAGGAAGGAGCCAGGTGACAAAGGTACTTGTCCTGGTTCCTGATGCCATTCGCCACAGACACAAAAGCACAAGAGAGCTGGGTGTGGCAGCACACACTTGGAGTCTCAGCACGCAGGAGGCTGCAACAGGAGGGCCATGAGTTCAAGGCCAGCCTGAGTACAGAGTGAGGCTCTGTCTCAAACATAATTATAAGTAAGCTGAAGAGAAGGCTGTACTTGATCCTGAAAACTCACATAAAAAATTGGTGAAGTCCAGGCCAATAAGAAACCTGAGGATGTCACCAGGGTTAACCTTGGCTTCCACATACATAGATACACATACACATATATTCACATACACATGTATAAATAACCAAGTATTAGCAAAGCAGGAGGCAGGCACAAAAGGGACCCTCTGTGGCACTCAGACCCTCCATGCCAGGCAGTGCCAGGCTGTCTTCATTCCCCAGTGAGGGACGGCTGGTACCACAGGAGGACTCAGCCCACTGCCAGCAACCCTTGGCCGCAGACACAGCTGCAGCTCCCACATCCCTGGCCTCCGGGTCCAGCTTGGGAGCCTTGCTCAGAACATTCTGGAGCCAAAGTAAATGTGGGAACCCCACAGCGGAGTCTTGCCACTGGGAGAAAATCCAGGATGTCACCCAATGTGGCCAAGCCCTTCCAGCAAAGCCACCCCAGCCCCGCCTCCAGCAGTTGCTAATTAGATGAAGGGCTCTAAATGAAATAATCAGGCTGGGCTGGGCAGCCATGCAGGGTCATTGGAGCTGACTCACTGTAGAGAAAACAGCAGAAACGAGAAGAGCACACAGAGGAAGCCCCCGGCTCAGGCCGTGTGCAAACCTGGGCTGACCATGAGGCATCAGGCCCGTGGGCCCAGCAGAGTCTCCAGCGTGCCCCATGGTCCCTAAGCCACAGGGAAGTGGCCTCAGTCTGCCTCTGGTGGCCATCCCTCTTGAAGTCCCTTCCATCCCTTCCCACGTCTCCTCTGAGGCAGGGCTGGGGTGACAAATCAATTCTCAGTTCTATGGTCACCAGGCCACATGCTCCTTCCCCATCCCAGGCTTTCCCAGTACTATCCCAGACCACGCACACCATCTCCCCATCCATTCCCTGGAGAGGCATGAGGAGCAGGGTAAGTAGACAGAAGATTCCATCTCAGGGCATCTATTTGATCCCCACTGAAAATGTCCAGAAGAGAAAAGCAATCCCTCGAGGAAGGAAGGGTTTAGGCAGGGAACTCAGGCAGTGGGGTGAACATGACATATCTAGGCTTAACCAGAATCTCATATCAAAATGACTAGGGTTCCACTAAAGGGACAGATACCGTAAAGCACCTCTTTAAAAAAAGCCAAACGCTGTGGTGATATCTTGCTCGTACAAATAAAGCCTGTACAGACAGACAAGAAGTGAGATAGCTGGGCGGAAACAGGATATAAACAGGGAGAAACAGGAGCTCGCTCTCTTGTCTGCTGAGACGCTAAGGAGGTAAAGTGTGGCTGTGGCTTGTTCCTTCTCTCTGATCTCTCAGCATTTTCCTCTAAAAAAAATAATAAAAATAATAAATAAAGACAGATGACAGAAAGAAAAAAAGAAAGGAAGGAGGGATAGAGGGAGGGAAGGGAGGAAGGGAGGGAGGGAGGAAAGAAGGGATGGAGAGAAGAAGGAAGGAAGGAAGGAAGGGAGGGAGGGAGGGAGGGAGGGAGGGAGGGAGGGAGGGAGGGAGGGAGGGAGGGAGGGAGGAAAGGGAGCCGAACCAGGCAGAACAGAAACTTCAGCCTGCATACAGACCTCCAGACCTCTATGATTAGCTAGTGGCAAGCTCCATTCTCTGACCTTTAGACAGGCTTTATTGTATAAGCAAGACATCACCACCCAGTGCTACTCAATTAAAGCCACAGTGAGCCAGTCATAGGAATTCAGACCTGGATCCCAGGCCCAGGGAGGTAGAGGCAGAAAAATCAGAAATTCAAGATCATGGGGCCATGGAGATGGCTCAGCGGTAAAGGCAGCACCTGCCCCCAGGCGCCAGTGGCTGTCAGGAGGGTGCAAGGCCCTTGCCAGCACAAACTTGCCCTGCATCTTCACTGTGTCGATGTTTCTATCCTGCTTTTTTGTTCTATAATTTTACGTAATGTTACCTTGGGGAAAACTGAGTAAAGATATATTCCACCTCTTCAGCAAGTCTTACTACTACATCAGAATTGCCAATCATTCCCAAATTAAACATCCCCAACCCTCAAGGCAAGCCCCTACAGCTGAGATACATCCCCAACCACCAAGTTAATTTTTTAAAAAGATTTCTTTATTTTTATCTTATGCACAGGAGTGATTTGTCTGAAAGTATGTGTGTGTGTACCACATGCATGCCTGGTGCCAAGGAGGTCAGGAGAAAGTATCCCTGAAACTAGCATACGGATATATGCTAGCCACCATGTGGGTGGAACCCAACCTAAATTCTCACAACAGCAGCTAGCACTCTTAACTGCTGAGCCATCTCTCCAGGCGCCCACCCCATAATTAATTTTCTTAATTTAAAAATGAGAAAGTTGGGACTCAGTTGTTAAGAGCACTGACAGTTCTTCCAGAAGATCTGGGTTCAATTCCCAGCACACATATGGCACCCATCTGCGACTGCAGGCCTAGAGGATCTGATGCCCTCTTCTGGCCTCTGCCGGTACTGCATGCATGTGGTATACAGCCACATGCAAGCAGAATGCCTGTATATACATACAATTAAATAAACCATTTTTTAAAGGGGAGAAGGCTTATAGGAGGCTCAATTGGAACAGCGTTTGTTGTGCAAGCATGAGGCCCTGAATTTTATCCCCACTATGTGTGTAAAAAACACAGAATGTGAGGGTGCACACTTGTAATCCAGCACAAGGGCAGGATGTGCAGAGATAGGCTATTCCTGGGAGCCAGCCTAGCTTTTTGTAAAGCTCTGGGTCAGTGATCTTTGTCCCAAACAGAAAGGTAGACAGGGCCTGAGAAACAACACTTAAGTTTGACCTCTGACTTTCATATGTACATAAACACAGGTACACATGCACCCTCATGCACACAAATGCAAATGTACACATATCGCCATACGTACAAGCAACACACACCTACACACACACACCTACACACACACACATACACAAACCACCTGAGACCCACCAAATTGCAAGATTACCTTACAATATCTTAGGTGAGACTCCAGTTTTGTTGTTTGTTTGATTGTTTACTTGTTTGTTTAAGTCTCTCACAAGTGTTGAAAAATAATCACACAATGAAATTATTTCCAAATTTCATTTGCCTGAAAATTTAGCTTTTTAATGGGAAAATGTATCAAAGACCCGAATGTCTTGTGGATTCAGGCTAGAGTCTACAGTATGTATCCCCAGTAGAATAGGCAAGAAAGGCCTGGGAGATTGAATTAGGAGCCCAGGAGTGGGGAGCTGGTCCCAGGGAGCCCCTGGTTGTGCTAGCTCATGGTGGCTGGGACAGGGTTCCCATTATAAGAAGGAAGCATTCAAGCGTATAGGAAGGAAGGAAGGAAGGAATGCTCGTTCATAGAAGAGCCTGACCCTTTTGTCCTGCAGCACAATCCCCCACCAACCCCCCTGGGTTTTGAATGTGACAAATGGTGTACCCCAACAGGGACAGGAGTCTCCCTCACACCACCAAGGGGGGTGGGGACAGCTGCTAAAAGTGTCCGTGGCCCTTCAAGGCCTGAATGGATGGCAATGAGATCTTGGATTGTTTTTATTACTTTTCTCCTTCTGTCTCCATAATTAACCAAGTAATTATCCTCCCTTGCCTGCCAATGAGTCACTGGAGACCCAGAAGGGAGGGGAAGTATCTGAGATGCCCTACTGGGAGGTCTGCAGGCTCCCTTCCCTGCTGTCCACAGGCTCTGGCCACCAGGCATGGCTCCTCCACCATTCAGAGCAGAGAGCTGTAAACTTGTGATCCGAGGCCCACTTAACTTCACAGCTATGTGCTGAGCAGTGTTCCGGGCAGCTTCTGGAGCCAGAGCTCGACGCAGAAGGGTCCCAGGAGTTCAAGGTCCAAGAAACTGAGAGACCATGGGAGGAGACGTTCCAAGCCCCTTTGAGAAAAACTAGTTACAGCAGTGGCTCCCCCCACAGGGTTCCTATTCCCACAGCCCACAGAGCAACGTCCTGTTTGCTGCGTGGCTGCTTCCAGAGCCATGTACCTCTGAGCCTGCCAGAGGCTCTGTATCTCTAGAACCTTCCACAGAGTTATTACTGCCACACAGTCCCTGGAGAGACCATGGCTGCTCCATGAGTGGCAGGCAGCCAAGGAGGGGAGGTTAGAAGCAGCCACTTTTAACCTCCAGAACTCCCCAAACCCCTTGTACTCTGAGCCACTCAGCTCTGTATGTCTCAGACCCTCCTGTGAAACACCAATCACTACAATGTCATATTCTGTAAGACACATGCACATACATGCACACATATGTGTATGTGTGTGTGTGCAATCTTGTGTGTACACACATGTGCCTGAGCATGTACATAGAGGACCAAGGGTCACAAAAGCTGTCGTCCTCTCTCTATCATGTCATACCAATTTTTATTTATTCACTTATTTATTGAGGCAGCATCTCTCATTGAAACTTGAGCGTAACAAGTTGTCTAGACTCTCTGAACAGTTAGTTCCAGAAATCTGCCTGTCTAGCCTGCTCAGTGTGAGGTTACAGGTAAGTACCAACACATTTGGTTTGTACATAGATGTTGGGGATCCAGACTCAGGTCCTCCTGCTTGTGTGGCAAACACATGACTAACACATCTGTCGCCCTGGTCCTTCCTGAGACTGTTTAAGGACAGAGAGCATCTCCCAACAGCCTGTAGGAAGTTAGTGCAGGAGGCAGGAACTCCCTGCTGCAGAGGGAAGACAAATGAACAGAGGCCCAGAAGGTGGTGCACACACCTTTAACCCCAGCACTCAGGAGGCAGAGGCAGGCAGATCTTTGTGAGTTCGCGGTCAGCCTGGTCTACAGAGCGAGTTCCAGGACAGCCAGATCTACACAGAGAAACCCTGTCTTGGAAAAAAAAAACAAAAAGAACTATGGTACACAACTCATATTTCTCAGCCCAAGGATGGGGCAGAGGCTAGGGTTTGGTGGCCACTCAGAAGCGTCTTTCCTAATTCGTGAGATTTCCACCGTGAACATCTAAAGCCCACGGAAATACTACTCTGCACCCACAATTCTACTACGAGACGTTTTCAATTAAATATAATACTACAAAGCTCCCTACTCTATAATCCAGGCTTCTCTGTAGACGTGTTTGGGACACACAGCTGGATAGTCTTTCATTATGCACATAGAGCCTGGCTAGGCTCATGGTAAGGGGGACCAGCTTCGGAAGACCCAGCCCTGACTTCGGGAAGCAAGGCTACCTGACAGAAGTGGAAAGACTCAAACTATGCCCTATGCCAGGCATCCCATGAAGGGACCTGTGAATCAGTCCCCAGGCCTGAGGATGGGGGTGGAGGCAGAGGGAGGGCAGGGGGGAGGGGGTGAGAATCTCCTCAGAACTGATGCTTCCCAGGCTGTCTTCAGACAGGCTGTGACACCGCTGGGGACCTGCCGGCTTTGGATACTGTTTCACACCACTGTAGCCAAAATGGGGGAGTGGGTTGTGGACAGGAAAGCCTAGCAGTCAGTGCCTGGCTTCATATGGCTTGATGGGTCCCTGGAGTCAACAGGGAGTCTATCCCCCTCTGGCCACCTCACAGAGTCACAGGACCTTAGTGTGGAAGCCCCCTCCAACCCCCCACACACACACACACAGGGATCAGGGTATGGACTGTCCTCATTATAAAGGAGGATGGGGCTGGGACTCAGTAAAGTTCCTGTGTCACAATCATGTTACCATGGGCTTGATTTCCAGCACCACTATCCCCCATTTTGACCACCCCTGCAATCTCAATAATGAGGAGATGGACGCAGGAGGGTCAGAAGTTCAAAGTCATCCTCAGCCATGTAGAGAATGTAGTGTTAGCCCAGGGTACATGAGACCTTGTCTCAGAGGTAAATAAATAGGACCAATGGAAACAGTCAGTAGGTAAAGGCACGTGTGTACCTGGACAGTTAACCGAAGTGTCTGCAACAAACCCAGTGTCCCTGGGAAGTGAAGACAAAAGAATCTCTAGAAACTCTAAAAGGAGGCAAGGACAGGCACCAAATGCTCTCTGATCTCCAAAGGCATGCTGTGGCACAAGTGGCATGTCCACACACACACACACACACACACACACACACACACACACACACACACACACACTAAAAATGGAAATACATAAATACATGGAAAAGGAGGTGGAGGATCCCATGGGGGATGGCCTTGTTCCCAAAGCTCCTTGGGTTCCTCCCGGGAAACCCATAGCCTCACATTCCAGAGGGGACCTAGCATCTGGCCTTACTGGGCCTTACTGCTGCCAGAGCAGCAACCGCACAGGTCTGCAGCCCTATGGTGCTGCTGGGGGATGCCACTGACTCCATCCTGACATCCTCCCCGAGTTCAGGCTAGTTAGTATCTGCAACAGTACTGCAGGATCCACACACACTGAGGTTGGCCCTTAAAACCCGAGACTCCCATCACAAAGTGGTCTGAATGCATCAGACAAAAACTGATGACAACTCCTACCCACATCCTCCACACGAGCAAGACAGAGGGTGCCCTCTGAGCCAGGTGTCACCACAGCCCTTGATATTCATAAGTTCAAGGCCAACCTGAGTGACATAGCAAGATCCTGTGTATGTGTGTGTGTGTGTGTGTGTGTGTGTGTGTGTATGAGAGAGAAACAGAGACAGAGACAGAGAGACAGAGACAGGACAGAGAGACAGAGACAGACAGAGAGAGAGAAAGAGAGAGAGAGAGAGAACAAAGATTTGTGATAGCCAGGCAGACCCCTGTTCAGGCCAGGCCAGCCTCTTCCGTGGCACCTGACCTTGGATGCTTTGCATAACCCTCTGTGCCTTCCTTTCCTAATGTATCAGCCAGACACAACCTGCTGTGGTCATTGTAAGGATTAAATTAAATCAAATCCAAAAAGTGCTTAGCCTCACCTGTTGGCAGGTTGTTAGCCTGAGGGCTTTAGGAGGGCAGGGAGAGGTTGAGGCCATAGGTCTGCCCTAAACAATAGGCTCCAACAGAAAGTTTGACTGTTAGATGGGAAACTCAATAAAAGAAAAGTGAATGAATGAATGAGCGAGTGAAACAGTGAGTGAATAAATAAATGAATGAATGAGTAAATATAGGCATGCCAGGCCAAGGTGAAAATCAAGCACTGTGACAGCTGTCTCCCTATTTGCATGTCCCAAAACAAGTTATGAAGCAAACACCCTGGAACCAATGTCCCAGGTTTCCCTGAGGAATTGCTAGCAGCGAGAATTGCAGGTCTTACGATCGCAGAAAGATGTGGTACTAATACTCTCTACGCCTTCCAACCACAAACAACCAAAGGCACCAGCTAGAGCCACACGGATTTAACCACTTGATGCACTCTGAAACAAAAGCACATTCAGAACCAAGCAGTGTTCACGTCCTCAGAAGCCACGGGGAGGGGAGACTAGAAACGAGGCAGGGAGCCCACCCAGGGTGAAGGTTTTAGTGGAAACCCTCTCTGCAAAAGGCTAAGTCCCCAGAGTGGCTCCTTGGTGTCAAGGTGACTAGAGCAAACTCCCTGGACTAACCTCTCCCTGGAGACCACCAGGCAAATTGTGCTATGGAACCTTGGCAAGGACGGGTGAGGCTCCCTCCTCAGAGTCTGTAGGGGAAGCCAACCCTAATAAGAGGGTTTGCAGCCCTAATTCATTCTATGTGGGTGGTCTCAAAATATCTAGCCAAGAATTTAGTCTAAAGTGGTCCCAAGTCAGTAATGACCACAGGCTTCTGGCAGAGTTGCTACAAATCCTTCTGTGGGAATCCACCTTCCACGTAGTCTCAGAGATTGCCCCAAGGTAGGAGCTGTAGGAGCTCTGCGGGGTGATCAACCGTCAGCAGGAACGCAAGGCAGACACACAGACACCAGATTCTGGGCTCACCCAGGATTGTGAAGCAACTTTATCAGGCTGGGAATATACCCCTCCCACTTGTTCCTTCTTATTCAGTCCAGGACCCCAGTCCAAGGGATGGTGCCACCCACATTTAGGATGGCTCTCCCCACCTCAATCCAACCTAGAAACTCCCCTGCAGACATGGCCGGAGGTTTGCCTCAGAGGGGATTCTAGACACTGTCAAGTCAACAATATTAACATTATAGCAACGTATTTTCTGTAAGTACACCCCAGCGCGATACTGTAAATGCATTTGCAGACCAGCAAGATGGCCCAGTGGGTAAAGGCACCTGCCGCCAAGTCTGCTGACCTGAGTTCAATTCCAGGACCTACATGTTGGAAGGAGAGAGACAACTCCTGAAATTTTCCTCTGACCTCCACACAAGTGCTGAGTTTGCATACATGAGAGTTTGCATACTCTCTCTCTCTCTCTCTCTCTCTCTCTCTCTCTCTCTCTCTCTCTCTCTCTCTCTCTCACACACACACACACACACACACACACTATAATGAAAAATTAAAATGTGTTTGCTTATCATCTGAAATCCAAATTTCATTGGATTCTTATAATTTTCTTTTCTGGAAGCTCATGAAAGTAAACTTTTAAATTGCCACACAAAAGGCGGAAGTTTCTAGAAACACCTGAAGAGAGGAGACAGGTGGCCTCCAAGTCAGTGACAAGAACAGCCACAGATGGCAAAGCTGCGGCCTGTGGGGGAACCTACCTTGGACAGGTAGAGAAAATACCTTTTAAAGTGAGACTCAAACAAAGGCACATTCAAACAAATAAAAAATGAGTGAATTTGTCAAATTAATGCTCATTTTCAAAATAAATCACCAAGCCAGGAGTAGTGTTGCACTCTGGAGACAGAGGCAGGTGAGTCGCTGAGTCTGAGGCCAGCCTGGTCTACAGAGTGACTTCCAGGACAGCCAGGGCTACACAGAGACACCCTGTCTCTAAAAATGAAATAAATAGAAATGCATAAACTCTCAAAGTATGGGCTCCCTCGGCAGGACCAAGGTGATGCTGAGCAGTAGTAGAGAGAACGAGAAGCCAAGGAGGAGAGTGAGGGTACACGGCAGCATGACAAGTTAGTTAGCACTGCGGGGATGAAAACCGAGGAAGAACGAAGACAAGTAACAATCGCAAGGCCCAGAGTTGCTTGTTCTCTCTCTCTCTCTCTCTCTCTCTCTCTCTCTCTCTCTCTCTCTCTCTCTCTCTCTCTCTCTGCATGTGTGTGTGTGTGTGTGTGTGTGTGTGTGTGTGTGTGCGCGCGTGCGTGCGTGCGTGCGTGTGTTACTGGAATTTGAGCCCAGGATCTCACATAAGCTCTCTACCACTGAGTTACACCCCCAAATGTATGTACCGTGGAAGGCAGAAGAGGACGTCGGATGTCCTGAAACTGGAGTTACAGGAGGCTGTGAGTGGCCATGTGAGTACTAAGAACTGAGCCTGGGGTCCTCTACAAGAACAGCAAGTACTCTAACCACTGAGCCATCGCTCCAGCCATCTGTTTCTACTTATGATTTTGAGACAGGGTAAGTTTCAAAGGCTGACATGAACTCACTCTGTAGTCCAGACTGGCTTTGAACTTGTGATCCTCTTGCCTCAGTGTCCCAAGTAGCTGGGGTTCCGGGCCTGAGAGATGAGGTCTACAAGGATTTTAGATTTTTATAATGGGAGAAAAGGACAATGATTAGTTTGTAATTGGATTAGATGGATTCATTCTCATTTTTTAGAGTTAAATTTAAGTTTCAGATGACAAAGAAAAAAATATGTTTTTAGAATTGTTATGTTCCAAATATCACATAGCAGTTGTTTATACTAACAATAATGAAAAACTGGAAGAACCCTAATATCAGGAATAGGGCAAGCACTTCTCCTTCAAATCCCCATTCAAGATTATATTAGAAACCCCAGCTCATGCTGTAAGGCAGGAAAAGAAAAAAAATACAGACTGAGATGGAAGAAAGGACATAGTATTTCTTCACAGCTGACTCTGGTTTTTAATGTAGAAAATTCAAAAGAATCAAACACCAGCTAAAAAAAAATCTCAGAACAAGCCAAGCATTCTCCTCCCACCTCAGCCTCAGTGCCAAGGTAATATGCGTGCAACACTATGCCCAGCTTATCTGTTCCCTAAAAATTAAAAAGTATAAAATAAATTATGTGCGTGAATTTCCTATTTTAGAGTGGCTAAATGTTTGCAGAAAAGTTATAAGAGCAACACAGAGAGTTCCTGCCCACTGTTGTAATTTGGAAAAGCGGCACACGAGAGAAAGATGCCATGTGACAGTGCTTGGATAGAGGGGGTTTTATTGGGGGAAAAGTCGATGGGAAAGGGGGGAGGGGAGAGGGGAGACCGGCCTCTGGGGATAGGAGTGGCAGAAGAGAGAGAAAGGGAGAAACAGAGAGACAGGCAGAGAAGGGGGAGAAACAGAGAGAGAGAGAGAGAGAGAGAGAGAGAGAGAGAGAGAGAGAGAGAGAGAGAGAGAGAGAGAGAGAGAGGGAAGGTGAGCGGTGAGCAGGGGGTGCTCTTAGTGGCTGCAGCTGAGGATGTATCCTGTCAGAACCCCAAGGACAGGCCAGTACACTAGTGTGCCCCCCACGTCATGTTCACCTCTTGCTCCTGAATGCATCCAGAGCACCACACCATGTTAAGGGGTCGTGTTCCCTTCACAGTTCATCCATAGTAAAGGACAGGAAAGGAAGGACACGGTGAAGCCTCCTCTACCTTTTGATTTGAATACTAATGGCATTTAAAAGTAGTATTCCAGAAGGCTGGAGGTGGCTCAACAGATAAGGGTGTGTCCTGCACAAGCGTGAGGCTGAGCCTGAATCCCAGGCACCCACATAAAAGCCAAACATGGCCACATGTGCCTGTAGACACAGAGGTGGAGGGCCAGGGACAGGCAGATCCTGGGGGCTTGATGCCAATCACCCTGACCAAAATGGTGAGTTTCAAGTTCATTGAAAGACCCTGTTACAAAGAAATAAGGCAAAGGGTGTTAGAGCACAGCTGACATCTGATCTGGCCTCCGAGGGAATAGTCAGATGCACGCACGCACAGGTAAATGGATTGCCCCGCTAGCTCAGTCAGTAGAGCATGAGACTCTTAATCTCAGGGAGGTGGGGCTCTTGTTCCACATTGGACACCATGTGTACACAAAGGTTTCTGTTTAGACTGATTCCAAAGCCATTTATTCCCAAATAAACACACAGAGGCTTATATTAATTATGAACTGTTTGGCCAATGACTTGGGTTTCCTATTGGCTAGATCTCTCTTAATTATTAACCCATTTCTATTAAAATATGTATCGCCACAAGGCTGTGGCTTACTCGTAATGCTCTGACATGTCACTCCTTTGGCAGCCACACTGTATGCCCCTGCCGGCTCCTCTCTGCATTCCTCTCTGCATTCTCCTAGTCTGGTAGCCCCACCTATAGTTCCTGCCTGACCACTGGCCAAGCTGCATTTATTCATCAGCAAATAAGAGAAACATATTCACAGCACACGCAAGGACATCCCCATCACACACACACACACACACACACACACACACACACACAGGAAAGTCATGTTCTGCAGCAAAAAAAAAAAAAAAAAACAAAATACGAATGAATGTTTGTCCAGACATGAGAAGCTGCGTGATCAAAATAACTATGCTTTGCCATTTTTCTGCATACTCAAAAATTAAACTCTTAGGCAAGGGGCTCTGCATATACAAAGGCCCTGAGGCAGGGTGACTGAAACACAGCCACTGTAGTCTAAGAGCAGTTAAACAACAAACGAGGTGGCATCGGGATGACAGAATTAAGTGAGACTGGGATCCCAAAGCCACAGAAGACAGCACCCTTACCACACATTCTAGAGGTTGTGGTCCCTCCCAGCCTATAGATTTCCCACGGGCTCCTGAGTCTGTTTGGCAATCACCCAGTGCCTGTCCCAGTTCAGGCTGTGCTCTCTCCTGAACATGACAAGGTCATTGTCCCCCTTCCTATGGGCTACGTTTCCCAAAGAGATGTTTGGGGCCACCAGGTTTCTGTGGGCAGATGCCCGGGGCACATACACAAAGGCACAATTGTCTGGTGCCCTGTGCTGGACCCGCTCAGCAGGATGCTGCCTGATTCAACAGCTCCCACATCAAAGACATGACGTCAAAGCTCCAGCAACCACTCAAACACAGCCCAGCCCTGGTGCCAAGGACGCCCAGGAGGCATAAGCCTACCCCGGAAGGTGAGAACAAAGGTGAAGGCTAGGAGCTAGCAGGAACTAGGGGGCACTGCCTGTGTGTGCTGCCCACCCTGAGCTGCTGTTGGCATGGTCAGCTAAGGACGCGGTAACCAGAACGTGCCAAGGTCACACAGCCATACAAGCAGCCAGCACCTGCATTTACCAGGCCTGTGTCCTATCTGTGAAGAACACCTCCACCCAGCAGCCACCATGGAACCCATAGAGGCGCCAGGAAAAGCCCCAACCCCACCACTTGGTAGCTGGGGTCTTTGAGTTGACAATAGCTTTGTTGGCCTTGAACTTGTAGGGTGCCGAGACACATCTGATGTGTGTCAGTCAACACTGATTCTCCTTACTGTGGTACAGAGACATGAGACCAAAGAGCAGCTCACCTGTTCCAGGTAACAAGGAAGGAAACGCAAGGAGGCCCGGCCTAATGGGTCACCAAGGAAGTTAAAATGTGTCATGAAAGGCATGACTCTGCGTCTTTGGCTGCTCGGACTTCAGCTTGCTGGGGCCATGCTGTATGTCACCAGCCTGTGAGTAAGTATCTCTAGTCAGCAAGTCATCCCACCCTCTCCATCTTGTGGCCTCTCTTAGGCCTGGCTGTGATGGCACAGGCTTCGGGCAGATTCTGTCAAGGCCTGGCATCAGGCACAGTGCACAGTGGCTGGGCTGCCTGGGATCCTGAAGAAACCATGGCCTTCAGAGAGACAGAGAGGGAGATGCCATGGGAGAGGGAAAGAGGAAGTCCTTGCTACTCATGGCAGCTCCTCCTGGGCCTGAATCTCTGAGTTTCTGCCCACCTCCCACTGTCTCAGCCCCAGGGAGGCTGAACTCGCTCTCCAGTTAAGTCTGGATATCCAGAGGGAGGTTCTCCCTTTCCTTCTTCCGTCCTGTACTTCCTTTCCTCTTTCCTTTTCTCTCTTCCCTTCCTCCTTGTTTCCTTTGCTTCCTGCCAAGGAGATGGCTCAGGGGCTCAGTTAGTAAATAGTTTGTGTGAGAAGAATAAGAACTGAGTCCAATCCTCAGAATTCGTGTTAGAGGGGGAGGGGTGCACAGTGACCCATGCTCGTGTTAGAGGGGGAGGGGTCACAGTGACCCATGCTTGTGTTAAATAAAGGGAGAGGGGTCACAGTGACCCATGCTTGTGTTAGAGGGGGAGGAGTCACAGTGACCCATGCTTGTGTTAGAGGGGGAGGGGTCACAGTGACTCATGCTCGTGTTAGAGGGGGAGGGGTCACAGTGACCCATGCTTGAATCCCAGCACTGTGCAGAGCAGGGTAGAAATGGAAGGGATTCCTGGGGTTCACTGACCAGCAAATCTAGCCTACTTAATAAACCCAGGCCAAAGAGAGGCCCTGTCTCAAAAAAACAAGGTAGATGACACCTGAGGAACCCCACCTGAGAGACACAGATATGACCTAGACATATATGTCACATACACCCCTACACATGTATGTGCATACACACGCATGAACATATCTACACATAGAACATAAAAAGTAGTATCCTGCCTGGAGATGGCTCATTAGTTAAGAACATTGACTGCTCTTCCAGAGGACCCATGTTCAATTCCCAGCACCTATATGGCAGCTTACATCTGTCTGGAGAGAAACAACAGTCATTCTAGTTGGGCAGTGTGACAGTGGGGCTAATGGTACTCCCAGGAACTTGTCACATCCCAGGCGTTTGGCAGAGCACTTCCATGGAGATCTCCTGCCTCTTCAAGTGGTGGCAAATGATAATGGTAAAGATGGAAGAGGGTGACAGTTATTTCTAGAAAAAACAGGATTTTACAGAACAGCAGAGCCAGTAGGATGGATGGATAGATGGATGGATGATAAGTAAGTAGATGGATGGAGGGATAGATGAGTGGATGGATGATGAATGGATGGATGGTTGATGGATGGATAGATGGATGAGTTGGTATATGGGTGGATAGATGAAAAGATAAGTGGTGGGTGGGTAGATAGATGGATGGGTGGATTATAAATTGAATTTATAGGTAGGTAACTAGAAGGGATGCATGAGTAGTTGGGATAAATGTGTAGATGAGAATAAATAGGTAGATAGATGGGTAGATGAATGGGTGGCTAGATGAAGAGGCAGGTAGACTGGCAGGCAAACAGATAAATTATTTTAAGGAATTGGCTCACGTGACTGTGAAAACTGACAAGTTAAAATCTCCAGGGCCCCCCAGCAAGCTGGAAACCCAGGCAGCCTGAGAGAGTGTTCTTTCTGGGAAACCTGAGTTTTGCTCTCAAACGCTTCAACTGATCAAATGAGGCCCAGCTACCTTATAGAGGGGAACTCCCCTTTCTTAAAGTCAACAGATTGTAGATGTGAAGGACACGGCAATGTCACAGTGGCATTGCGTTATTAATGGGTCCTTCACACCGCCCCCCTCCTCCTCAGCATACTTCTTTAGTTCTCTCCCACGTCCCATTCCCCATCCTTATCCAGGATTCGCACGTGGCATCCCCGGTGGGGTCCACACTGGAGACGGAGGAGGAAGTAGAAAGCGCTGAAGATGCATCCCAGGGTCTGTGCTAAGCAAGTGCTCTCCGCTGAGCTGCAAGTGCTCTTCATTTTGATGCAAGATCTCACTAAGTTTCCCAGGCTGGCCTTGAACTTATCATTGCCCTGCCTTAGCTTCCCAAGTAGCTGGAACTACAGGCCTGTACCATCTTTACCAGCTTTAGAACTCTCAGGAACCTGACAAGAGACCTGGGTTCACCCAAGTGGACCCCCAAGCCCTGGTAAAGAAAGCCCTGCTGCCCAAACAGGCTGACCCGTCTCTGGGTGCTTGTCTTTTCTGCTCTGTGAATTCCTTGGGACCTGCTGTCTCTTGTCAAAGTATTTTTCTGTGATCTGTATTGTAAATCTGCTTCATTTGAAATTCACAGCTAATGACCTAGCCCTCACATGCAGGAAAGAGAATGAGGTTCCGGCTTTTAGAGGCTGGGAGTCTACTAGCCAGAACATGACAAGTATTACAAAGTATAGGCCTGCTCTAAAAGCACTTAAGACACAGCCTCCGTCAGAAATTTCCAGAATACCTTCAAATAACATCATTTATCTGCCAAGAGGCCAGCGGGGGGGGCAGGCAGGGAGGACAGCGGTGGGCAAAGAATAAATGAGTATTTGATCAAATCCATATTTTCAGCTCCCCAGGGAAAGGAGTAAATATTTACTAACCCTTCTCATCCTGGTGAGGTTTGTGTGCCTGCCTGTGCAGGCAAGGGAGTGTACGCAAGGTAGCAAGTGTGAGCCAAAATGTGTGTGAACCAAGACAGCGTGTCCTTGTCCACCAGCCCCCACGGATGACACAAGCAGACTTCACCTTAATCAGAACTCAGTGAGCCAAGAGGTAATTTGATAAAGCCAGCATCCCTGTTTTGGGGGTTGGACCATTTAACTGAAACCCAAAGCCGACCCTGGGGTAAATTGGACCAGGGAGGAATCGATTAGGCTCATCCACACTTTCTCATTTTCAATGGAGTCAGTACTTAACCAGGTTAATTTTTGTTAAACACATTACCCAGGTACTCTCCTCTTACCAGCCCAATGATTTTGTGTCGGGCCTGAAGGATTGTAATTGCGATCCAGTGCATGATTGAGTGCAGGCTCTGTAGCCCAAGTGGCTGCCACCTGCCACTGCACTAGGCTGCGCCCAGAACATGCCTCCTGTCTTTTGTCAGGATTGATCGCTGACGGTGCAGGGTGAGAACATGAGGGGAAAGTGTCCTCAACAAGAACAGGACACTGTGCCTTTGGACACCGACTCTGTGACCCTCCCCAACCCCAGGCACAGTGAGGACAGTTTTATCAGAACCTCGAGGAGGTGTATGTCGTGATCAGTCCATGTCACGCTCATTTCCACTGTGTGACCTCCTATTGCACAGAGAACATTGTCCGGCCTTCCTTGCTGGTCTCTTCCGGGCCCCAGGCCTCAGGACAGGCCCAGTGTTCCCTCTAGGACCACTTCCTGCTCCTCTGTGCTCCCCACACTCAGTCTTCTGTCTGGCCAACATGTCTGTGCTCTGGTCTCCCCATCTACTGGACTGGTGTGGGTCCTCCAGGCTCACAGAGAAGGGAGGACAAAGCCTAGGGAAGAGAATCTGGTCAACAGGAAGTGCTTGATGTGGGGCATCCCTGAAGTTCAAGGTTAGAAGCATTATTTCCCTTATCACTGTCATTTGGAGGAACGGCCTTGGGAAGTGCTTGAGCGGTGTCTGGCCGTGGACTTGTGGCTTACTGGGCTGTACAGTGGGTTTGTTGTCAACTCAAGTCCTCCATTGCCCGTCAGGTGATGCCCTCTCCTGTATGCAGGAAGGAAGTCTCTACCAGACGCCACGGCGGATGTCAGGCCCATGCTTCTGGTTTCTCAGTCTCCAGAGCCTCGAGCTACTCTTTGGAAGACCCCAATCTCAGGCATGTTGGGATAGCAACAGAAAACATAGAAATGAGCTTTCGGTGTTAACTGCAGTCATGACAAGACGACCATGCTGGAACCCTGGAACCCTGCTGGTGAGAGTGACAAATGGCACCAACACTTTCAACATGGGCTGGCATTTTCTTAAGAAGTTAAATATGCTTTTATTAAAAACCTGGGAAAACCTACCCAGGAGAAATGAAAGCATATGCCTACACAAAGACCTGTATATGGGCATTCATAGAGTTTTACTCATAAAGCCTCAAAAACAGAAACAATCCAGGTGCTGACCCACAGATGAACGGGTAAACAAGTATGGGAGGTACACAATGGAATATCATGTAGCCAGCCATTAAGGAGAATGACACACTGATAGAAGGCAGAGGCTGGACCCTCTGCTTATCAGGAAGACAACCGTCATAGCTCGCATTCCGGTGTGTTTGTTTTGCCAGGCAGATTGCAAGTCTTCTTTGAAACTGAACAAGCCCATCCCTATGGACTGGGGAAGCCTTGGGTTGGTAGAGTGCCCTCCCCAAACACAAGAAGCCTAGGCATGATCCTCAGAAACATACAAGCCAGTGTGGAGGCTTGCTGCACATCTGTAATCCTAGCATTCAGGAGGCAGAGGCAGGAGAACCAAGGGTTCAAGGTCATCGTCAGTTATATAGTGAGTTTGAGGCCAGCCTGCGCTACCTGAGATCCTGCTTCATAAAAGGTTTTATCTGTGTCATTAAATGAAATCCGAGTGTTAAGTTCACTGGTGAGGGTCCCATGTGGCATTGGAGACACAGGAAGCAGGCACGGACTACAATCTGTTAGTTCTCACTCACTGGGAAATGGAGGAATTATCTGCCCCTGGGTGGTCAGCGTGTAAGACAGTAGGAACTGGTCAGATCACCCAATGCTGCATGTTTCCCAAAGCGTCTTCACATGGTTGATACTTGCCAGCTGATGAGAGATGTAGAAAAATAAGACCTTGCCTCTCTCTGCCTTGGGGGAGTTCACAGTCTCCAGATGAAGGAGGCTGGGTAGCAGCTTCTCTCCTCCAGCTGTGGTGGTCCATCTGCTGAGCTAGCTGCTACCGAACTATCTGTGGTGGTCCACCTGCTGAGCTAGCTGCTAGCCAGCTGTGGTGGTCCACCTGCTGAACTAGCTGCTATCCAGCTGTGGTGGTCCACCTGCTGAGCTAGCTGCTACTGGCAGCAGCCTTTCTCAAGAGCCTTCCCCATCACCCTCTGCATCAGTAACTTTATTCATCACTGCAATAGACATGCCTGGCAGAGCAATGTGAGAAAAGAAGGGTTTCTTTTGGTTCCATAGAGGTGGGAGCCTGTGGCCAAACCCAGCAAAGAGAATAAGCCTGGACACCTTGCCAGAATCTTCAAGTCCACCCCCCAGCACCTCACTTCTGACAGACAGACCACCCATCCTAAAAGGGCCACACCCTCCAAGGGACACTACCTAGGGACCAAGAATTCAAACGCATGAGCTGTGGGGGGCCGTTCCACATTCAAACTTTAATACAAAGCCACCCCTATCTGCAGATGTGACATTCCCCAGGTGGGGGCAGTGCCCAGGGGCCACCACAGATCTCAGATCACCACTCTGTATTGACCTCATGTTCTGCCATCCACTTTGCAGAAGCTAGGCTTCAGTGACCAGCGAACCCCAAGGGCTGATGGGAGGGGCTCACAAGTGTTCCTGTGAAATCCTCGGTCTTGACAACCTGAGCCATCTGCAGTCTCTGGCCAAGACGGTGCTTCCACCTTCGAATCCAGTGGGCCCTAGGAGGCCCCATGCTGTCCTCTGCAGGCCAGCTTCCTGAGGCTAAGATGTCAGTGCAGGGGCTCCCCCCACCCCGCCCCCTGGAATTCAAGCCTGGGGAGGTGGGTGGCATTACCAAATGCACGGAAAATATCCTGGAAGAAAGAAAAAGAGGGAGGGAAAGGGGCTGGCGGAAAGGGAGGAAGGAGCCACCAGCATGAAATGGCCTTCCCACAGTAAACAGCAGAGACCCAGGAAGCTCGCCCTCCAGAAGCAGTCTGCAATCCTAGCACCTGGAATGTGGAGACCATGGGCTCACAACATGGCTCAGCAGGTCAAGGCACTCGCCATGAAAGCCTGGTGACCTGAGTTTGATCCCCAGAACCCCGGAAGGTGGGAACGAAGAGATTCAACTCCACACAGTTGTCCTCTGCCCTCCACACCTGCACATCAAACCTGCAAGGCACGGACTATGGGTGCTGGTTCCCAGAGCACCTGACCCCTGTGCCTCAGTCTCTTCATCTGTACAATGGGAACAACCACCACACGCCACGCTTCCAGGACCTTCACATGTGCTTGTCGTGGTCAATTTGAGGCCGGCCCTGGCTGGTTTAAGGAAATAGGAAACACAGACTTCCTCAAGGTAGTGGGATGGTTAACAAGAGAAATGGAAAACTATCCACTCTGGGAATCCTTGTTTGCTTGCTTGCTTGCTTGCTTGTTTTGAGAAAGGTTCTCATGTAGCCCAGGCTGGGCTGGAGTCTGCAGAACACAGGAATGTTGGGCCACTGATGGACCTGTTAGCTTGGAGAGAAACAGCCATGTGTAACGGGGCCATATACTTCTTTTTCCTTTTGTCACCCTCGCCTACTAAGCAGAGATGAAAATCGCTCAACCAGGCTGTGGTGGTCAAGGAGGATTGGGGCTGAGAGTCAGGACGTCACCCCCGGAGGAAACAACAAAGACAGATTTCCCACGGAAGACGGGCACAGTCTCATGAAGCAGCCATGTGTCTGAGGGAAGTGTGGCTTGTCACTGGGCTAAATGTGCATGCTAGGAAGCTTGATGAAGAGTCAACTGTAGGGTGGTGTCAGTCATGGCAAGGCAACGAGGGGAAGGCAATAAAGGGTTAACTCCAATGAGATCAGCCAGCCATCTCTGAGGTGGAAGCAGCAGGAGGGACAGCCCTCACGCCTTCCACACACTTCCCGAAGGCAGAAGAGTGGCCATCTCAGGAGATGACAGGAGGAAGATAAGTAGGCTCCTACTCAAGCCAGAGAGCCAGTCTCCGCTAATATTTTACCCCTCACCTTCCGCAACACAACCATCTCCAAGGGGCTGGAGGGGCTGATGTAGTTCTCTGAGCAGGCCATCGGGCCCGGACTAAAGGACCATTTACAGGTTACCTGTGCCTCAGTTTCCCCCAGAGCAAAGCAGAGATGATACTAACTCCACCTTCCTCCCTTGGTTGGTGCAATGAGTTCATGCAAATACCCAAGTTTGGGGACCTGGGGATGTACTGCCATTGTAGAGTGCTTGCTAAGCACACACAGAACCCAGGGTGAGAGCCCCAGTGCCACACCTGAGAGGGGGCACCAGCCTTTAATGCCAGCACTTTGGAGATGGAGGCAAGAAGAGCAGAAGCTCAGGGCCATTCTGAGCTACGTGGACCCGGTCTCAAAAAAAACAGTCCAATATCTAAGTTTGGGATTTTTTTTAGTGCTCTTGCCACACACCATGGCATGGCAGGGATTCAGGTGGCAGCATGCTGTGACAGGTCTCACCAGCGGCTTCCCTGAAGGAAGAGCCCCTTTGCGCTCTTCCCTGCCAGTTTAGCCATTTGGACGTTTCAGTCACAAAGCTGGAGAGATGGCTCAGCATTTAAGAACACTTGTTGCTCTTGCAGAGGATCGGGGTTCATCCCCAGCACCCACATGGTGGCTCACAACCTTCTGTGATTCTAATCCCAGGACCTAACACCCTCTTCAGGGCCAGGCATACATATGGTGTACACACAGCACTCATACATCTCAAATAAATAAATATATAAAAGTTAAAGATGACAGAAAGAAAATTTCAATCACACCATCCAGACCAGGGGCCTGACTCCACTCCCGAGTCACTCCACAGTCTCCCTTGATCTGGCCAAGGCCTGAGGGTTCTAAGGGATTTACCAGGTGGCCTAGGCTTCCCAGCCGGCAATCGGGCTGTACATCCCAACACACCCATGGGAAAGATGTAGGGGTCTGTGCACACAGGCACACACGTGACAAATGAGTTCTACGGAGATCATCTAACAGTCAAGGAGCCCTAAAAGAAACCCAGACCCAAAGCTAGAGGCTCAAGCTCAGGGCCAGGGAGAGGCTCAACAGGAAAAGGAGCTTGCTGCTTAACAACCCAACAGAACTGAGGGCCAACATGGTGGGAGAAGACAGCAGACCCCAGAGACCTCCTTGCCATTGGGAAAGGAAGAAATGAAGGACTCCCTCACCCCTGGGATGGGTTTCCAGAAAGTCTGCCCTGCTGGCTCCCAGTCCTCTGAATAGGCTCACCCAGTCCGCAAACTAAAATACCACCTGCCACCCCAGAATCCCAGGCTATCCAGCTGGGTTGAACCCTCACAAAGAACTCTTGCCATCCCCACCCCCCCAGCCCCACCCACACTCTCTGCAACTGCTCCTCCTTTTCCTCCATCCAGCCCCCACGTACATCACCTGGCAAAAAGAAGCGTCAAACAATTCATTATCTACAGCAAAGAGCTTGACCTTGTACTTGGACCTGATGAGAAAAGAAACAAAAACGAATTCTCACATAGCCCTGCCACACACCTCCACCTCTGAGGACATATTATTGGCTGGCTCCTGTTTGCTTTTAGGTCCTTTACCTAGGACAGCTTTCACAGTGTCCTATGCCAGGATGCCACCTTAGGCTCTGAGTCCTGCCCAGGGTGCCAGCCCCACACAAATGCCGAGCCTACAGCAAAACTTGATTTACGGCACAAGGGAGCTGGGTGAGCACTCTCCAAAAGTCCCCCAAAACACATGAAAAGCTTGGCTCCTTCATTTTGCTGACACAAAATGTTTCCGTTATTCCTCATTCTGCATGGCGGTTTCCTCCCCCACCCTCTACCTCAGTCCTCAAGCTCGGAGAGGAAGAGCTGCCCTGGAAGCTGAGGTGGGGCATGCTGACTGGGGAGCTATGTCCCTTCAAAGGTACAATTATGCATCTGTGTTGCATGCCAAGGTCCCCAGAGACCTCCATCCCTGCTCTGAGCTGGGCACTCAGTACCGCCATCTACAGGCTCCTGTTTGCATGGTCTGCACAGTGCAAAGGAAACCTCATGACACAGCACACTACCTGCCCACAGAATCCGTCCCACCTATTGTTACTCTCCCTGCCCCCCTCACGGAGTGCTTTCTAAGTGTGCCTCCCCGCTTCCACCCACAGAGACCCTTTGAGGATAGCCCCATAGTCGGTCATGGCCAGAAAGCTCAAAAGCACCAAGAGAGGAGGCCCTGAATCCTCCCAAAGCAGGAAAGTCTCTACCCTGTCCTAGGCCCTCCATCCACATTGTCAGGGATGGAGGGATGGATGGCTCAGAGTGTATGCACTTCCAGAGCAACTGAGTTCTGTTTCCAGCCAGGCATCCCACCAAAATCAGACCTGTCACAGCTCCAGGGGATCTGCTGCCCCCTTCTGGCCTTCAAGGGCACCTGCACTCATGTGTACCTACCCAGATACAAATATACATAATATCAAATATACAAATATACATAAAATCTTGAGGGCCAGACATGGTGGCACACACCTTAGATCCCAGCACTCAGAGGCAGAGGTTGGCAGGTCTCTGTGAGTTCAAGGCCAGCCCTGTCTCAAGATAAAATAAAACAAAAAAATCTTTATATGAAAAAGACTTGTGCCCAAATATGGATAGCAGTTTTATTCACAACAACCAAAACCCTGAAGTAACTCAAATGAACTTCAGCGAGTGAATGGAAAAAACAGTGTGGTTTTCTCTACAGGGAAATGTTATTCAGTAATAAAAAGAAATAAACCATGATCTATGAACAGTACAGGGGAACCTCAAAAACATTATCCTAAGTGAAAGAAGGCAGATTCAAACAGCAGGAAGGGGAGGCAGAAGATGACAAACTACAGACACCACTCATACAGAGTTCCAGAACACACCCTACTCCAGGCTGCTAGAAAACAAACTCAATGGCAGCCTACAGACGAGGGAGGGATGGGTTACAAAGGGCAAGAAGAGCCTCTTAGGGCTATTTATTTATTTTTATTTTTGCACACTATTTTAGACCGTGGTGATGGCTCCGCAGGTGGGTGCATGTGCTAACACTCATCAAACCAATATGCACAGGTGGTTTTAATACCTTTACCTTTATTTGGGGGCCACATGCTTTGTCATGGCACACCTGTGGAGGGCAAAGGACTACTTTCAGAAGGTGCTTCTCTCCTTCTACCATGTGGGTCCCAGGGATAGAAATCAAGTCTTCAGGCCTGGCACCAAGAGCCTTTACCCACTGAGCCATCTCTACAATCCTCTTTTTACTTTTTATTCTTTGAGGCAGAGTCTAACTAAGTTGTCCAAGCTAGCATCCTAGCCTTAGGTTGTCCTTATCCTACCTTAACTGCCCAAGTAACTGGAATCCCAGACTGTGTCTTCAGACTTGGGTATACAGCTTGTTATATGCCAATTACTGCTCAATAAAGCTGTACAGGTTTTTAAACACGAAAAGGTGAGGAGCATCCTGGTCTACATAGCGAGTTCCAGGCCAGCCAGGGCCACACAGGGTAGTGAGTAAATAAATAAATAAACATGGCACACACCTTTGATCCCAGCACTCTGGAGGCTCAGACAGGAGGATCTCTGTGAGTTCCAGGCCAGCCTGGTCTATAGAAAAAGTTCCAGGACAGTCAAGGCTACACAGAGAAACTCTGTCTTGGGGAAAAAAAAAAAGAAACAAATAAATAACTAAACTTTAGCATGGTCCCGTGTTCAGAAAAGCTGGGTTTCTCTGGGAACAGTGAACATCGGCTGTCAGGATGATTCCCAAACAGGCGGATGTGGTGGTGTGAGTCCCAGCTTGTGGCACTTGCTAATTTCTGCGGTGTCACTACTTCCCTCCACAGCCAATTCCAAACTGCTCACATGATGTCACTCAGCAGTTTCCACCCTGAAACACAGCAAATGGCCTCGGAGCGTCCGCCAAGGCGAAGCGCGGCAAAGTCACTAGGAAGTGGTGAGCTCAGAATGTTTGCGGTCTTTTCAAGTCTGATCTAATTGTAAGCTTGTGATTTGATTCTTAATGATGTCCACTCACAAAGCTATTGAAGATGTAACAGTTGGGTCCAACCACCCAGTACTGAGCGGTTCCCACAGGCCCACAACTGAGCCAAAGTCCCCCAGTGTCCCACAGATGGAGCAAGACTCGGGTAATAAAAAGGCGGCAGTCCCTGGCTTTACAGCAACAAGGAGCTGGTGGGCCTGAAGAGCTGGGCCCCCGGACTCAGAACCCAAAACCAGGCCTGCAAGATAGAAGGGCATTTTCGGTGCAAGCCTGGAGACCTGAGTTCAATCCCCAGAACTCAGAAAGAAAAAACTGTCTCCTACAAGTTAGCACACATCCACATATGCACACTCAATAAATAATTGTAGGAATAAAAATCCAAAGCCAGGAGGAACTTGACAGAACAGTCTTGGTGACCTCTAATGTACAAGTGCCATCCGTTGTTGTGGTGGGGTTTTTTGTTTGTTTATTTGTTTGTTTTTTGAGATACAGTCTCCTGAACCACTGGCAGGCATGGGTCACACAATGGAATATGACCTTGAACTCTTGGTCCTCCTGCCCCTTTTCTGAGTATTGGGATTACAGGTGTGTTCCACCATGCCTGCAAACAGCGTTTGCCATATCAGGCAGGCGTGGTGTTAGGTGCTGGCAGACACTGCACCATCCACCCCTCCCCCACAAGCGCCCCAACACTTAAGATTGAGCATCTCTGGCTCTGGAGTGACTCAGGCTACTGTGTACATTCCCTGCAGGGCACGAGAGCGCAGATTTTTGACACACTCCTCTCTTTGCCTTTGACTGTTATTGTGGTCTGGATATCCGCTGCAAGATTAGCACTGAGAAGTAACTGTCACTGTGGTGACATTAAGAGGCAGGACCAGAGCTGGAGAGATGGCTCGGTGGTTAAGGGCACTGGCTACACTTCCAGAGGACCTGGGGTCAATTCCCAGCAACCACATGGCAGCTCACGACTCTGTAATTCCAGTTCTAGGAGCTCTGACACCCTCTTCTGATCTCCACACATGGTGCACAAACACCCACACACATAAACAAATAAATACTTCAAAAGAAAAAAAAGGCTGGAGGATAAGAAGTCCTAGATCCATCTTCCACTGCATAATAAGTTGGGGGCTAGCCTGGGCTACATGAGACCCTGCTTCACAAGAAAGAAGAGGGAGAGGAAAAGGAGGGAGGAGGAGGAGAGAGAAGGAGAGAAGAGGAGAGAGGGGGGGAGGAGGGGCAGGGGAGAAGAGAGGATGGGAGGAGGGGGAGGGGAAGGGGGAGAGGAGGAGAGCAGGAGATGGGTTGCTCTTTAAATGTCCTAAGTGGTTCTGAAGAACAACTGAGTTTAGAAATCTCCATCCTAGGCTGCAGAGGCTCCACTGAACCCCAGGAGACTGAACTTTCCTACCAGCGCTGCTGGCTCTGAGCAGCGTGGAAGGCTCACACCTCCACACACCATCACAGGAGCAGCTCTGGAGGAATGAACGGTTGTTATTCCTATGTGGCACAGGAGGAAACAGGCACAGCCTGAAAGAGGCAGTGCTGGATTTGGGAGCCAAGCCGGGCATCTCCACTCTCCAGCCTGTGAGAGTAGCACGTCCCCTGGCACAGCCCAGCGCTGGCGGCTGGCGGCTGGCGGCTGGCGGCTGGGCGGCAGCGTTGTTGGGTAGTGTGATTTGGATCTTGACCCTTTCACATTGCCATTTCCCCTCCACACCCCAGAGCAGAAATGGGAAGGGAAGAAAAGGAAAGAGGGCTTGGCAAGGCCGATGAATGTGTGGCTCCATCACACCTTGAAACCAACATTCCACTCTTTCATCTACCCAGAAAATGTCCGCGGGTGGGGGCAAAGGCACACTCCCACCCTGACAGAAGGACTTGGCACAACTCTAGATGCCCAGGCGGGGCCCTGTCAGACACCCCGTTCCCCTGGACAGTGCAGGCAGGGAGCAGTAGGTACTCACAGTCTCCACACACAGGATACATGATGTGTGACACATGGAGTAACACCCTTTGGGATTCACCTGGGGACTTCAAAATGCCCTGGAGGGACAAGCCAGCTAGACCAGGGAGTCTCGGGGAAAACTTTCCATTAATAGTAATGTCTCGTTTACTGCTGGGTGTGTTGGCGCACACCTTTGATCCCAGCACTTGGGAGGCAGAGGCAGGCGGGTGCCTAGGTTTGCGTAGTGAGTTCCAGGGCGGTCAGGGCTACACAGTGGGACGCTCCTTCAAAGCACGGGGCTGCAAAGATGGTTCAGCCAGCTGTGAGCATTTGCCGCTCTTGCAGAGGCCCCAAGGTCAGTTCCCAGTCCCCACACAGTGGCTCACAACTGCCATTAACTCTAGCCCAGGGGATCAGAAAACCTTTTTTAGCCCTCAAGGGCACAACACACATGTGGCGAACAGACAAAATGGAGGCACAGATATGAAATAAAAAGAGAAGTCTTTTCAAAACCAAGCATTGATTTAGAGTGTGTGTTTGGGAGGGGGTGTCCATGTATGGGTATGTGCATGCCATGCTGTCCTCGTGGAGGTCAGGGGACAACTTGAGGAAAGTGGTCCTCTCCTTCTACCACGTGGGTCCCAGGGGCTGAACTCGGGTCATCATGATTAGCAGCCGGCATCTTTCTCCCACGGGAGCCATCTCACCCACCCATGCAAAAACATTTCTTATGTGACCTCAAATCCCAAGAAACCCGAAACAGCATGCCTGAGACCTAGCCTGCCTCCCCGGGAGTCACAACCTGGGAATCCATCTGTGTTCCTGCATGCAAAGCCCATCTGGGGACCATAGGGTTGAAACAGTGTCTTCAAGAGCTCCTAGGAATAAGCTGACCACACACACACACACACACACACACACACACACACACAAGTACACCAGACTGCCAGCCATGGGGACAGGCAGGGAGTGTGGGACAGGACGGCCTGATGGTGAAAATCCATCAAGAAAAAGTTTACATCTGAAGGCTGGGACCTAGCAGGTGGAATGTTTACCCAGCACATGTGAAAGCCAGCAGGTGGAATGTTTACCCAGCACATGTGTAGGTCAGCAGGTGGAATGTTTACCCAGCACATGTGTAGGTCAGCAGGTGGAATGTTTACCCAGCACATGTGAAGTCCAGCAGGTGGAATGCTCACCTAGCACAGCAAAGGCCAGGCTCTGGCACCCACCACTGCATAAACTAGTATGGTGGCCCACAAGTGTAACCCCAGCAGTTGTGCTGTGGGGACAAAAGGATCAGAAGAAGGCCAGAGACATCCTCAGTTACACAGCAGGTTTAAGGTCATCCGGGACTACGTAAGAGTCTGCTTCCAATAAAAATAAAAATAAACGAGCTGGAGAGGTGGCTCAGCAGTTAAGAGCACTGGCTGCTCTTGCAGAGGACTGGGTTCAGTTCCCAGCACCCACTATGTGGCTTACAACCATCCATAACTCTCGTTTCAGGAGATCTAATATGCTCTCCTAACCTTGGGCATATTGGGAATACACATAATGCACATACACACATGTAGGCAAAACATTCACACATACAAGATAAAAAAAATAAGCTGGATGAAGTGAGGTACACCTTTAATCCCAGCACTCAGGAGGCAGAAGCAGGTAGATCTCTATGAGAGTGCCAAGCCAGCCAAGGCTGCATAGTGAAACCTAGCCTCAAAATATCAAAATAATAATACATAATATATGTTGGTTTTTCAAGACAGAATTTCTCTGTGTAACCCTGGCTATCCTAGAGCTTATTCTGTAGACCAAGCTGGCCTTGTACTCCGAGACCCATCTACCTGCCTCTGCTTCTCAAGTGCTGGGGTTAAAGGCGTGCACCACCACTTCCCAGTAATTATAAATAAAATATTTTCTAAAAAACGGCAAATTCATCAACTATGTACTAACAGCCAGACCCCAGGCACACAACCAAAACCCTTCTCACCACTCCATGATGCGGGGTTCTCTAAGAACCTGTCTTTCAAAGGCCCAGAGAGAGTAACTGATGTGCCCCGAATCACAACCTGTGATGGAGCAAGAATCTGAAGGTCACCATCTGGCTCCAGTAGATGGATGGAGACTTGAAGGAATGGAGATTGAATGGACCAGAGCTGGGACCCAGCAGAGACCTTGGGGAGCCTGGACAGAGCGGGTGGAGTTTGGGTGAAAGATGTGCCCTGCCCCCAATCTTCAGGAGTCCTGAGGATCCATCTCTGCTAATAGAACCCATCAGAAGTGGTTCTGAGCTGGCAGAGCTACCTCAGGGATGTCACCAGAGGGGTGATGAAGCAGAGGGACAGAGCCTGTAGGGATTTAAGGACCACATCTGCCAGACATAGATCAACATCACGCCTCGACAGGAAGTGCAGAGGTTGGGATGCAGATGGGATAGGAAGTTTGTCTCCTAATACCTAAATAGGTATCAGTGGCCAACACTCTTACCAGCTGGCAGGTATCCCCCTGCCTGGGCTTCTTTGGCTAGATTTGGCAACTGAGCTCCTTGGATACCTGTGGCCCTGCTGGAACTATGGTCAGCCATGGACAACTGCTCCTCCCAGACATCACTAAATGAATGCAGGCCCTCCAGATTCACTCTGAACAGAGGCAACACAGGCCATGTGACCACAAGGGATTTGGGGCTCAGAAGTCATAAACCACACTGGTGACAGCACTCTGACAGTCAGGGTCCCTGGTGAGTCATCTGGGCTCTGGTTAATGGCTCTAATGGTGAGACCTTACCTCCTGCTGATCTGGGAAGAGAGAGGAAGGGTCTCTTCATTGGGTCCTTGATCTTGGTCCTTTTCTCTTTAGGGTGTGTGTGTGTGTGTGTGTGTGTGTGTGTGTGTGTGTGTGTATACCTGCGCACGCACGTGCATGAGCATGCTTATCAAGGCCCGAGGTTAACACCCAGTAACTTCAAACTCACAAAGATCTGCTCGCCTCTGTCTCTTGAGGCTGGGACTAAAGGCATAAGCTAACATGCCTGGCTGACATCTTTTTTTGTCTTAAGTATATTACTTAACAGTTCCATACATGTATAGAATGTATTCCAGTTACTCTGAGCCCCACACCTTCTCCCACCTCCTCTTCTTCATCCCTACCTGCCTCACTTACCTCTGCCAATCCCTTTCCCAGAATCCCAACTTCTTGTTTTGTGGCCCATTTCATTTAGAGAGAGCTTGGTGGGGTCACCAGAGACTCATAGGCCAAGGCACTGATTCCCATGCTCCCTGAATCCACCAGTAACAGAGAGTTCAGGGGTGAACAGCAGGCCCCCGAGTCCCCCCTCCATCTATGCTTGACTGTGGATGGACACATTCTTAGGCAGCCCAGTGCAGGTCTGGCTGGTGTGAGTTCAAGATTGTGATGGCTGTGCCCTCCTCATTTTTTTCAGACAGGGTCTCTCATTGAACCTGGGCTCGGTGATTCAGCCGACTAACTAGCCAATGTGCTCCAGAGAGACACCCATCTCCACTCTCCCAGCACTGGGCTTACAGATACAGGTCACTGTGCCCCATTTTTATGTGGATACTGAGGGTCTGAACTCAGGTCCTTACATTTGTGCGGCAGGCGCTTTACCAACTGAGCCACCTTTCCTAGGTCCCCCTCCTGTTTCCATTGAGACAGGATCTCACATGTCTGAGGCCAGTCCCCAACCCACAATGTAAAACCGAGAATGACCTTGAACTCTGATCCTTTCATTTCTGTCTCCCCAGTTCTGCGATTGCGAGCTTGCACCACAATGTCCAGTTGATTCTGTGCTGGATTCAAACCCAGGGCTTCATGAAGACTAGGCAAGCTCTCTAGCAACTGAGCCACGCCCCAAGCCTCCTGATTTCTCTTGATCCCTTTTGTCCCGTCTTAGCGGGCAAAATCTGGCAACAGCAGTTAAGAGCACATACTGCAGCCTACCCTAGTTCAGTTTCCAGTGCCTGCTGTCAACTTCAGCTCCCAGGGATCTGATGCCCTCTTCTGGCTTTTGTGGGTACTGCGTTCATGTGCACAAACCCACACACACAGACATCTGATTAAAAATAATAATTGGGCTAAAGATGGTTCAGCATCTCTGCTCTTCCAGAGGTCTTGAGTTCAATTCCCAGCAACCACGTGGTGGCTCACAACCACCTGTAATGGGATCAGATTCCTTCTGGTATGCATAAAGACAGAGCACTCATAAGCATAAAATACAAGAATAAATAATTCTCTAAAATAATAATGGAATTCTAACTTGGCCCACTGAAGAGTGACAGCTGTCATATGTCTCAATGTTTTTCCCTGTGGCACAAAAGAATGCTATGTTTCTATGCACACAGGCTCATCTTGGACCAGACAAAGCTGGAGAGATCGGGGAAGTCAGTGGACAGGGTTGGGGCAAGAAGAGAAAATAGGATTGATGGTCTTGAGGTTAGGGTGCATGGTTCATGTCCCCATCAGCCCTGCCAACCGCAGTGTGATCTGAGCCACCAGACCTTAATTCCTCTCTTCCTGCACCCCAACCTCAAGTCCATTTTATGTCCACCAAAGTAAAGAGCAGCGACTGTCCCTCCCACCTGTACTGTAGCCAGACTCTCAGGGTCCTAACATAAGATTAACGGCAAATTACCCAAAGCCTAATGGACCTATGATGAGGACCGTGACAAAGGGAGGCGGAGACAGGCAATTTGAACGGCCTTTGAAATGCTCACTGACTCAGGAAGGAGTCTAGCATTCCTTGGCAGGCCATGAATGCCCTTTACTTAAGTAATAAATGTGGAACCCAGGAAATCGGCATGTTCTGTTTAATCGCCCGCTTGGCTCAGCTCTGCCAAGCAAGGCTGTGCCGCCTGCCGTGGCCAAGACACGGCAGCATGCGGGCACACAGGGCCACAGCTGCCCAGACACACATTCCCTTCTGGTTCCAGCTCTCTCCATGTGGAGAAAGGCGGAGGGGCAGCCAGCACGGAGCAGAAGCTGTAATTCCATCAAAGGCCCTGATGCACACTGTAAACCACCCGACACAGCCAGAGTGGTTTGTCACCAAAGCCCCAGTGGAATTGACTCTGAAGGCAACTGTTGCAAACCTTCCAACATGAGGCTGAAATCGTGAGGCCGACTGGAGCTGGGTTCCTGTGAAGGAGCAAAGCAGAAGTATTGATCCCAAGTTCAATGGCAAGCCATGTGGTGCCTAGAGCAGCCAGAGGCATGCTGTGGCCCTGCCAGCAAGGATTCGGAGGCTCAAAAATAGGGAGGAGGGCTGGGGGCAGGGGGAGATGCAGGTCTGAGATCAAGAGCCAAAGCAGGACAGCTGTTTCTGCAGCATCCTGGAGCTCAATGGGTCCCCTTACAGAGGTTGAAGCTTCTGTGACCACAGCACAGACCCTCCTAACATCAAGTGACAGAATGGCAAGAAAACAGGGAGAAGCCGAGAAGGGGTACCCACCGTCAGCGGGAACCTAGGCTGTCTGTCCCAGGCCTGGGGGGGGGGCAGTCTGTGGCTTTGGAGTGGAGAACATGTAGAGAATTCCCAGAGAAGGCTGAGATGGCTCAGTGGGTAAGGATGCTTGCCTCCAAGCCTGACAGCCTGAGCTCAGTCCCTGGAACCCACAGGAAGAAGAGAACAGACCCCTACAAATTGTCCTCTGACTTTCATTCACATGGGTGCTATGGCACTTGCATGCCCACCCCCAACACACACACACACACACACACACACACACACACACAATTAATTAATAATAGAATGAAATGTTTGATACAAGGTCTCAGTGTGAGATTTGGTTGACCTTGAACTGAAGGCAATCCACCTACCTGCCTCTGCCTACCGAGCCCTGGAATTAAAAATTAAAGTTGTGTGTCACCACACCCAGCTTAAAAGAATTTTTTTTTGAAAGAAAACAAAAAGGGAGCTGGAGAGATGGCTCAGCAGTTAAGAGCACTGGCTGCTTTTGTACAGGATGCAGGCTCAGTTCCCAGCACCCACATCAGCTCACAACTGCCTGTAACTCCAGTTCCAGGGAATCTGGTGCTCTCCTTGGCTTCTATGGGCACTGCATACATATGGTGCACATACCTACATGCATATAAACACTCATACACATACCATAAAAACAAAGAAAACAGAAAAGGGCCAGGGGGAAATGACTCAGTAGATAAAATACTGCAAAAGCATAAAAACCTGAATTCAGACCTCCAACACCACACAAACAGCAGTGTGAAGCCAGGCATTGGTGGCACACGCCTTTAGTCCCAGCACTCGGGAGGCAGAGGCAGGCGGAGCTCTGTGAGTTCGAGGCCAGCCTGGTCTACAAGAGCTAGTTCCAGGACAGCCTCCAAAGCCACAGAGAAACCCTGTCTCGGAAAAAAAAAAAAAACAAAAAAACAAAACAAAAAGCAAAAGCCCATTGGTGTGAAGCATTATGTGCCTCTTATCCCACTGCTGGGGAGCAGACACGGGAGGATTTTTGGGTTTTGCTGGCCAGCCAGGCTAGCTGAATCAGTGACCTCCAGGTTCAGAGAGAAACCCTGTCTCAAAAAGAATAACAATAAGATGGAAAGCTGGAAAGACAGACCATCAGGCAAGCACGCTTACTGCTCTTGCAGGACCCTAGTTTGGGCCCCAGCATGCACATCAGGTACCCCAGCATCCACATCAGGTACCCCAGCATCCACATCAGGCACCTTGCGACTGCTGGTAACTCCAGTTCTAAGGGATCGGATGACCTCTGGCTTTATCCAGCATCCATACTGCACATAAACTCACGCAGGCATACACACTTACATACAAATTTAAAAGAAATATTCTTTTTACAATAAGGGGGTGTGGTACAGGAAGACCCTTAGCATCAACTTCTGACCTACCCACACGCACGCACACGCACACACGCACACACGCACACACGCACACACGCACACATGCACACGCACACGCGCACACACATACGCACGCACGCACGCACGCACGCGCACCAGGACAGAGGACTTGGTGACACCGTAGAATGACAGAGGAACTTGTCCCTGGGGCTTTCTCCCTGTAGGAAGGACATAGCCAGGTGCACTATGGAATTAGGATTCTAATGTTCCACCTCAGAGTCTACCACCTGTTCCTGTTGCCAGCTCTCACTCCTGCTGGACCACAAGACTCTGAGACAGCAAAGGAGATCACCCTTAAAGTCCCCTGACTTCAAAATGAAGGCAACAAGAGGCTAAAGAAATGATCCAGGCTGAGCGGTGGTGGCACACACCTTTAATCCCAGCATTGGGAGGCAGAGGCAGGCAGATCTCTGTGAGTTAGGGGCTGGCCTGGTCTATAGACAGAGTTCCAGGATAGGCGCCAGAGCTACACAGAGAAACCCTGTCTCAAAAAAAGGAAAAGAAGGATAATTTGGTATTTAAGAGCACTTGTTGTGACAGAGGACACAGGGACACAGGTTGAGTTCCCAGCATCCACATGTGGTTCACAGCCATCCAGAACTCCAGACTCCAGTTCCATGGGATCTGGTCTGGCTTCCATGGGTACCATATACATACATGATACACATGCACACATCCATGAAAAAGCACAAACTCATCACATAAAATAAAAACAAGTCATCTTTTTTTAAAATGAAGGGTACTTGTGCTTTGGCCAAATACAGAACTTTGGAACTACAGCTGAGAACTTTCCCCAGACTGGGAGTGAAGTCGATGTGGTCCAGGCACTAGCCAGTACCAGTCACTCGCCTGTTTGGCTCAGAGGCAATTGGCTTCCCTGTGAGCGGGACTTGCCTGGCCCAGCCCACTGTCTGCACTCGGCCACCTGGCAGGCACTTGAAAACAGCTATGACAGACGGCATGAACCTGAGCCTCCAAGAACCTGGCCAGCTCTCAGTGTGTCCCCTGGTCCCCCAGAGAGGCATCAAGGGGCAGCAGACACACAAGACAAAAATAGGTTGTGAAAGGCCAACTGTCCAGGCCAGGATATTCACAGGGAAACCTCTCGAAAAGCAAACACCATGTGGTGCCCAAACTCTGGAAGGCCGGAGTTCAGGAGGAGCAGACGGTGGTACCCAGGCCTCTGCAAGAGCCTCAGCTCAGAGACAATAAGGAGATGTGTGCACAAGGAACAAACACTTGGGTCTCAGCTCCAAATCCCAGTCCCACCGTGCCCAGTGGTGGGACTTGGGGCCTGAAGCCAAACCTCCATAAGCATAAAGCATAAACCCCTTGTGTGTAGGCAACTAATAGCATCATTCTGTAAGGGTTCCACATGTGTCCCATGGCCTCATGGATGGGTCCTTAGCCCCATCCATGGGGTATATACTTCCCCATCCCCTACATTACTGATCCTCTCACCTCATCAATGAGCCTCCACCAACCAAATTGTGTCTGCAACCCTGCTGTCCTGCACATCACCTAGTGTTCCACGGACCTGCCCAGCCAGCAGACACTGTGGCCACTCCCCGGTCACCTTTACTGCGGACAGATTCTCTGGAGGCCACCAAGCGATCAGTTCAACCAATAAGTGACTGCCCAAGGCGTTCATTCTCAGAGCACAGGTCTCAGAGCACAGGGCATCCTCTTCCCTGACGGTAACATAACCCAAGAATCTTCTGTATCCTGAAGGAGTCTAATTACCCACACTTCTGGTCTGTGAACAGCAGCCCTAAGCCAATCTGAGTATCACCCACACAGAGGGACCCTGGGACTCCCCTGAGGCTGAGGGAGGGTCTCTCCAGGGTGCCCACAGGTTCTTTCCTAGGAGGGCTTCTGTGGATACACCCACTGACACTCTCCAAGGCAACAATCCTAAAACACCAGGGAGTAAGATGAATGGCCTGTTCATGGTGCCTTCTAGTCACCAAAGAGCTCCAGCCCAAGCATCCTCGGGGTACATCAAGCCCACACCTAAGCCAGGGTGGCCAATGCTAAAAGCTAGTTTCCTTCCCATAGCCCCAGCAGGGGAAGTTGCAGGTAAACCAGTTCTAAATGCAGACCTCTTGCCTTTGGCCCTTCTGCTTCATGTCTCTGCCATGCCTCATAGAGGCTCTGGCTCCTCTCTCAAAGACCTCAGTGTAACATAATGGGCTAAACAGGGAAGCAATTCCATATGATTAATTAATTAGGGTACTACTAGGAATAATAATACTATCAGAACTTAAATAAGACTGCAAGGCCTAGCTGCCAGCCTATAAAAAGAAAGGCAAGATAGCACAAATAGACATTCAAGATGGAGGGAGCTTGTGGGTAGACCAGGCTCTGACTAGGCAGGCTCAGACCAAGAGACCCACCTGAGCTCTATCTCCAACCAAGCCCCACAAGACAGAAGGAAAGAACCATTTCCCACAAGTTGTCCTCTGACCTCCACATGTATCCCATGACATGTGTGCCCCCACACATACACACAAAATAAACAAGCGTAATAGAATGTTCAAGGCCTAATGGGTTATATATCATACTCAAGGCCAGCCTAGGTAATTTTTTTAAAGTGCATGTGATATATATATATATATATATATATATATATATATATATATACATACATACATACATACATACACACACACACACACACACACACACACACACACACACATCCGCATGTGGGTAAGTATATGTATCTGTGCCAAAGACTGACGTTGGGTGTAGTGAGATATCCACCCCTCACTCTCTAGCTTCCTGGTCAGAGATAGAGAGCATCCGGAGGCATCCTTGGAACAGGAACCTGCCAGTGATCATCTGTTTCTGGTGTAAGTGATTTCACCCCAATAAACATCCATCAGCCTATTCGGTTTCCTAGATTCGTATTTATCCACGATAGTTGGATGTCTTCGTCAATCTCTCTCCTCTCTCCCCTTTATTTACCGAGGCACAGGCATGGTCCCTTGATAAACCCAGAGCTCACCAGGGATCACATCTCTCCTCCAGGTGCTGGGATTAAAGCAGCTGCCACACCTGCCCCACTTTTATGGGGATCTGAACTCCCGTCCTGATATTTACACAGCAAGAGCTGTATCGGAGTCATCTCCTCGGCAGCCCCGCCCTCCACCAAAAGTTACGGTGCTGGTGCTGTAGATGTAGCTCAAAGGCCTAGTATTGTTGAGGCCCTGAACTCAATTTTCAGTACTGGAAAAAAGAGGGCAAAGCTTGTAGTTAGTGCAGTGCGGGCCGTGCGCTTTCAACCTCTAGAGCCCATGTTAGAGAAAAGAAAGCGGAGTCATGGCGGCGCACATCTTTAATGCCAGCGCTCGGGAGGCAGAGGCAGCAGATCTCTGTGAGTTTGAGGCCAGCCTGATCTACAGAGTGAGCGAGTTCGGGGACAGCCAGGACTACACAGAAAAACCCTATCTAGAAAAACAAACAAGCAAACAAAAGACCAGCCCGGTCTACATAGGAGGCCCTGACCAAAAAAGAAACAAAGATGGAAGGAAAGAAAGGCAGGCCCAGGATGGTAGCACACACTTGTTCATCCCCGGGCTCACTGGCCAGCCTCACCGACTTGTCAAGTTCTAGGCCAATAGGAGAACCTGCCAGATACTAAATAAACAAGTAAATAAATAAATATAGAAACCAATGTGGATGGTACCTGAGGTCCAACGTCCGTGTGCACATGAAGGCACACACACACACACACACACACACACACACACACACAAGCATCATGCTAGAAACGGATGCAAACAGCTTTGCCAAGTGTGGCCTATCCCATCTATCGTCAAATTCCATTTTCTCTGTACTTTAGATCTGAAGCCTCACCTCAAGTCCTTCAACAGCAAACAGAGGATTTTTTTATTTTTTATAAGATATGGTTTACTGTGCCTCCCAGGCTAGCCTTCTGCCTCGGCCTCTACCAAAATGCTAGAATTACACATGCACCACCATGACTAGCCTGATTTTTTTTTCGTTATGGACAGACTAGTATCCTCGGGCCTGGCATTCTTTAAGTAAATATGAATTAAAATCCCAATAAGCAACCGGGCATTGGTGGCGAACCCCTGGTCTACAGAGGGAGTTCCAGGACAGGCTCCAAAGCAATACAGAGAAACAAACCCTGTCTTGAAAACCCAAATAATAATAATAATAATAATAATAAATAAAATCCCAATAAGCATTATCTTAGTTGGTCACGAATAAACAAGAATTATGATTGGCAGATGAGAACACCTTATCTCTGTCTGTAATTCCATCCCAGTTCATCTCCACGTCCATGTTAAGAAAAGGAAGCTGGGGCGCAGCTCATGCGATATCCACAACCCTAAATCTGTACATTCTTCACTTATAAAGAACCAGACGGTAACTGAACAGTCACTGCAGGCCACAGTCCACCAAACCACTCAACTCTACTGCTGTGTCATGAAACTGCTATGGATAACATGAAAATGGGTGTGGCCCTGTCCCAATAAAACTTTATTTACAAAAGTGAACCATGTGCTAGATTTGGCCCAGACTCTATTGCCTCCATGAATCTTTTGGATTAGGAGATACTTTCTTTGATAATTAGGACTTTCTCTGCTTGAACCCCAAGGCATGATCTGTTGGGGTCATTTCAGACACGAGGAAAGATCCAGAGTAAGAGATACTAGAGATGGAAGGTTCCTTTCAGTGTCTCTTAGTCACAGCACATGATCCTAAAGCTCGCCACACCTTGTCACCTCTACACCTGCCATGTTCAGATCACAGGAAGTCTTTAAGCTCTCATGAGACCTGTGGGGGCATCAAAATGGCCTTATTGCTGGTCACCTCTCGCAAAGCATCTGACTCGAAGGAACCAGAGAATTCCCGCTTCTAACACACACACACACACACACACACACACACACACACACACACACACACACACACAGAAGCGCACGTGCACACAATGATGCCATAGCTGTCAGAGGACCATGCTGAAAATGCAGGCCTGTGTGTAAACTGAAAACCTGAATGTCTGCTGCCACCTAGTGGACAGAGGCCAGCAACACCTCTGCCTACAATCTCTTCTGAAGTGTATCCAAAAAAAAAAAAAAAAAAAAAAATCACACATCTTTTTGTCCTGGAGAAGAATCCGATCTTAAGGTCAGTCTGTCGCCTGTATACTTGGGATTCCATTACAGTATTCCAAGCTCCTTGAAAGAAACGAGGTGTCACGTTATTTACAATAATATGGCAGTGATTTTAAATCAACTCAAACCAGAAACAGACTATTTTCCAGCAGGGGGAAAAAACATCTTAAATATCTAAATAGAAGCAAACTGCTGCTGGCATCGCTCTCTGGCCAGTCTCCCATCACCAGATGTTCATACCTCCTCTAAAAAGCAAATCCACACCCTGCTCTTCCAGTCCAGAAACCCACCCCTGACCTGGTGCAGCCCCTGAGATCCAGCAGAAGGCAGCTAAAGTGGGGTCCTTCCAGACTTTGGTCCACAAAGAATAGCCCCAGTGGCAAAGGACCCTGTTGGCCATCAACTACTGTCTGCCTCTCACGGCAGGAAAGCAAAAGCCCCTTAAAAACTGAGGCCTTGGCCTGGGGACTCCGCTTAATTGGTAGGGAGCTTGCTTAGGAGGAAGGAAGCCCCACGTGAAATCCACACCTTGCATAAGCTGGGCACAGTGGGGTACAACTGCTATCACACACCCTGGAGGTGGAGGCAGGGGGATCAGGAATTCAAGGTCATCTTCAGCTACAGAGCGAGTCCCAGGCCAGCCTGGGACATATGAGAGCATATGTTTATCAATGAACGAATTGAGAGCAGATTGTCTAGCTCTCATTTTGAAGTCACTTGACCTGAATTTGTACCTGGTTTCCACTGTGCATCTGAAGTTTCAAGTACTTCCACCTTTCCCTTTGAATGTTGCCTTCTGAGCTAGGCACGGTGGTTTATGTCCTTTGGGAGGCTTGCGCAGAAGACCTCAAGCTACATAGCAAGACTCTCAAAAAGGCTAGGAGGGGAGCCAGGGAAATAGCTCAGGCAGCAATGCGTTTTCCATGCAAGCACGGAAACCTGAGTTCAATCCACCAGAACCCATATTTAAAAGCTGGACAGAGAGGTGTGCGTATGTTTATAACCCCAGCAGGGCTGGAGAGGCAGAGGCAGGGGATCCCTGGGGCTCACTGGCAGGCCAGCCTGCTGTAATTGATGATCTCCGGGCCAAATGAGGGACACTGTCTCAAACAACAAGATGGAGGAGCTGGGGAGACAGGTGAGCAGTAAGAGTCATTGCCACAAAAGCTGAGGGCAGCAATTTGAACCCCCAGCATATACGTTAGTGCACAGCAGGCTACCTATAAGTCCAGCCTCTGAAGTCAGACAGGACATCTCTGGTAAGCTGGTAGAGACTAGCCCTAACAGCGAGCTCTGGGTTTGATTGACAGAGAGACTGTGATGCAAAGAATAAGATGGGGCCGGGCGTTGGTGGCGCACGCCTTTAATCCTAGCACTCAGGAGGCAGAGGCAGGAGGATCTCTGTAAACTCAGGGCAGTCATGTCTACAGAGTGAGTTCCAGGACAGCTAGGGATACACAAAGAAACACTAAGGAAAAAGAAGAAGAAAATGGAAGAAGAGAGGAGGAAGACTGCCAACATCAACCTCTGGCCTCTACACACATGTGCACTTACACAGGAAAACACATACATACAAGCACACACTTTAAAAAAAATTAAAAAGGGGGGAAGGAAAACGGTATTCTGCCAAAGTGCAATTACCCACTTCCTCCTGCCAAGATCCAGGCCCCTAACTCCATCCGACACCAAATAAAGGAACACACAGCCACCCACGGCAGATGACTTGGACTCCCAGCTTGGCGGCTGCCGAAGTTTTGTCAGCATGGAGAAGCATTTGAGCCATTCTACAAAGGATGGCGTGGTACCAGAACAGAGATGACAGGGACCAACCGGAACGGTTTTTCATGCCAGCAGTTTATATTTGATCTCCAGATGCAAAGCAGCTGACAGCTAATTAGCACGGCTCAGATCTCCACAGAGCCCCCATTCTGCACACATGTTGCAGGCATGCCAGTGTGAACACGTGTCTGCCTGGGGTTGAGCTTTGATGGAGAATTCTCTGGAATGAACACTCTTGGAAGCACTGAGATCTGGAGCTCTGGTATGTGGAATCTGCATGGCACCTTCTTTCTCTACCAGGCTTGATCCCAGAGCAGGTATCAAGGTGACATTTTTTACTGAAGCAATGATCCTATCTATGCTAGTGAGGGGAGGAAGTGTTGTCTGGCTTTGAGTTCCAAAGGAGAAGAAGCCTTGTTAACCGCCAGCCCCGGCAATCCATAGATACTGAGCATGAGCTGTGATGCGGATGATAAAAACCCAATTGCAGTGCATTCTCTGGTGAGCTGTGTGGGAGAGGTTGGGGAAAGTGCTGAGCCAGGACTAAACTGCCCAACAGATGTGAAGGTCCCCACAGGTCTGGCCACTGTGCCTCCATTCTGTCTCCCTGACTGCAGGCTCCTGAGTTCCAGTTTGGAGGGACAGCAGGAGCACAGAACCATCTCCCCAGAAGTCTCAACTAAGGATGATGCCACCCTCCTGCAAGCTAGGCGGTATTCACAGTTACCCTGACAGATGGCATTGTGATGACTGGAATTTAACAGATGAAGAATCACATACTGGAGTCATAAATGACTCCTAAAAACCCTCTCCAGGACCCTGGTTCTCAACCTCACATCATACAAGTTCCTAGGCTATGCTTGGTCTTAGATTGAGGCGTCTGTGACCATCCCAAGCCCACGATTGTCTGGCAAAAGTGACCCATGCAGGCTGACTTCTCCTGAAGCTGGATTATGTCTGTGATCCTCGACTTTGGGCTCAGCCACAGGACTTGTTTGGGATAGATGGATGCTTGGATCCTCTAGAAGGGGGTTGGAGATGAGCCTGTAACCTCATGCTGTGAGCCCAGATTGCAATATGTGAACCCATTTGGTGTGTTTGGCAATCCTGGTACCATACCCCACTGAGCCCAGCCTTTACCAGGAGACTCCAGCCACCTATGGCTCCCCAGACAGCTGCTGCTCCCTGAGTGAGGGTCAGAGACACACAAGAAAGCTGTTCAGGACACCCTACCCCAATAGCTAACTGATGAAGACAGTATGCCCAGCCAGCACAGGCTATACTTAAAAAAAAAAAAGAAAGAAAGAAAGAAAAGCCAATACGACAAGGCTGGGAGATGCCCAACAAGATAGAGGGAATGGCCCTAAGTCCCTGACAACCTTGCCAAGCACTGAACCAGCCAATGAGATATGGACCAAATCAGACAGACATACAGAATGAAGGAGAGGTAAAAAGCCATGTGACAGAACATAAATTAATAGAGGCAGGTTAATTTAAGTTATAAGAGCTAGTTGGGGACAAGCCTAAGCTAAAGGCCAAGCTTTCATAATTAATAAGAAGTCTCCATGGCATTATTTGGGGGCAAATGATCCAAAGATAATCCAACAAGAAAGCTAGCTACAGAAAACATTTAATTGGGGTAGCTCACCTACAGTCTCAGAGTTCAGTCCACCATTGTGATGATGGGAGCACAGTGATGTGCAGGCAGACACGGTGCTGGAGCTGACAGTGCTACATCTTGCAGGGAACAGGAAGTCAACTGACTCACTGAGCGGTACCCTGAGCATAGGAAACCTCAAAGCCCGCCCCTACAATGACACACTTCCTCCAACAAGGTCATACCCATTCCAACAAAGCCACACCTCCTAATAGTGCCTCTCCCTGTGAGATTACTACCACATTCTACTCCCTGTCCCCCATAAGCTTGTAACAATATCATAGTGCAAAATGCACTTAGTCCAACTTCAAAAGTCCCCATAGTCTCTCACGGTCTCAAAAAAGTGTTAAAGTCTGAAGTTCAAAGTCTTTTCTGAGATTAATACAATCTCTTAACTGTAATCACCTGTAAAAAATTAAAATCAAAAGGTAGATCACATGCTCCCAACACATAATGGCACAGGATATGCATTACCATTCCAAAATGTAGGGAAGGGAGGATAGTGAGGAAATACTGGACCAAAGCAAGACCAAAAGCCAGCTGGGTGAACTCCAAACTGCTTCTCCATGTCTGATGTCAAAATGCTCTTCAGGTCTCCAACTCTGTTCAGTTTTGTTGACTGAAACAGTCTTTCTCTTGGGCAGAACTCCTAGGCAAGTATCCTATGGCTCTGTCATCTCTAACATCCTGTGGTCTCCAAGGCAGTCCAGGCTTCAACTTCACAGCATCATGAGATGACCTCTAATAGGCTTCCATTCAGAGACACCCCTGATACATGCCTGGCCTGACAGCATTACTCCTTAACTCTAAAGCCAGAACCACATGGCCAAAGCTGCTGAAAGACCCCCACCATGCATTTCTCCTGCTTGAGCTGCTTTTGCAAAGGGTCAAGGTGGGGACAAGTACAAGAGGGTATAGAGGATCCTTGAAGCATCTGCAAGTCAGCAGAACGATATCTGGGAACAGAGGGTCCTTGAAGCATCCTATCGTAACCACCAGAGTGCTGAAATAGTCATAACTGAATTCCTTGTACCCGATCCGAACAAAACTCTGCCCCAGACTGACCCCAACCGCTTTATTTGAGTGAACCAATGAAATCCCTGTAATCATGCATTTGCTTCTGTAAGCCCGCTTTTTGCTGCCCAAACCATATATAATTCTCTGAAGTTTTGGCCTGGGCATGCTCAGTCTCCTGAAAGATTGAAGCGTCCACAGGTACCTGTATAAGCAATAAAAATCCTCTTGCAATTGCATCCAGTGGTCACTGTTTCCTCTCTCGGAGAAAGGGGTCCAAGGATAACGTGAGTCTTTCACCTGCCAAGTTCTGCTGCTCACTGGCCCCCTCATTCAACTACACCTTCACCAGCTTTCTGTCTTTCGCTACCCAAGCTTGGCTGTCCTGAAACTCGCTCTGTAGACCAGGCTGGCCTCATTTCAGAGATCCGTCTGCTTCTGCCTTCCCAGTGGCAGGATTAAAGGTGTGCCCCACCACACCCAGCTCTAAGATTCTCTTTGGTTTCTCTCATGAGTTGGAAACTTAACTGGGTGGGATCTCTCCGTTAGTCCATCTTTCTCCTGGAACACAGGACTTAGCTCCATCCCACTCCCTGGTGATCTTCTCATCCTCAAAATTATTTTGTGATTTGCCCTGCTCGGCTTGCTCCTTTTCATCATAAATCTTCCTTAGAGTCACCACTAACATCCATACGACAGAGTCTAGAGCTAGGCTGTTTTGAGATTTGTTCTGCCAACAGAATTAATCCGGAACTCTTCACTTTAGCCTCAGGCAGACTCTTTGGATAAGGGCAAATGCAGCCACTTTCTTCACCAAAATATCACAAGAACAATCAATCTCTAGTCAACATACCAAAATTCCTCTCCTCTGAAACCTCTTGAGTGAGCTCCTAACAATTCAAATAACTCTGAGCATGTCTGTCTTCCATGCTCCTACTGGCATGCCCCTTTAAACAGTGCTTAAAGCATTCCACTGCTTTCATAACCCAAAGTACCGAAGTGCAAATTCCTTCAAGCAAGCACATGGCCAGGCCTTTCACAATACCCCACTCTTAGTACCAATTTCTGTCTTAGGGTTTTCATTGCTGTGAAGGGACACCATGACCGTGGCAACTCTTATAAGGAAAAGATTTAATCGGGGTGGCTCACGTAGTTTCAGAGGTTTGGTCCAATATCACCACGGCCAGGAGCGTGGCAGTGTTCAGGCAGATGTGGTGCTGGAGCTGAGAGTGCTCCATCTTGCAGACAACAGGAAGTCAACTGACTCACTTGGAGGTATAGGAAACCTCAAAATCCACCCCCACAGTAACACACTTCCTCCAACATAATAATACTAATACTGCCACTCACTTTGGGATTATAAAGCCAATTACATTCAAACTATCACTGCATGTAAACTATTTTTAATAAAATGTCTTTCTTGTGTTCATTTTTTGACAACTGCATACATGCAAACAATGCATCTTGGTCATGTGCACCCCAAGTCCTCCTTCCCAATCTCCCATGCACCCTAATATGTGCCTTTCAGCATTCTCCTGTTTGGTTTTTGTCTTATTGGTTTGTTTGTTATTGAGACAGAATTTTATTTTGCCCAAGCTGGCCTAGAACTCACAGAGAACCCCATATCTCTGTACTCTGAGTGCTGGAATTAAAGTTATATACCACATATCCCATGTATTCTCTTTTCCTGTTAATAACAGAGTCCACTTAGTCCTAGGGGAACAATGACTGATCCCATTGACTTGAATTTGTGGTGGTGAGCCAGTAACTCATGGTTGCAGTGATTTCACGTGTGCAGTGGCTGTGTCCTGTTCTAAACACAGCATTACATGGCACTCTCCACACCCTCCCCTCTAACATTCCTTCAGACACCTCTTCTGAGATGTTCTCCATGCCTGGAGTGGATGTGGTTAATATAGGTGTCCCATTTATACTGAGTACTCAGTAGATACATATCCTCTGTATTCTGCCCAGGTGAGTGTAAACAGAGGTTTCTCTGCCCTGTCTGGTCCCGCAGCCACTTTTAAAATAATCACTCAGAGGCTTAATATTAGTTACAAACTGTTTGGCCTATTGCGCAGGCTTATTACTAACTAGCTCTTACAACTTAAATAACCCATTTCTATTAATCTATATTTTGCCACATGACTTCGTGATATTACCTGTTCTCTAGTACATCTTATTGCTCCGGTGGCTCACTGGCATCTGCCAGCTCCTCCCTTCTCCCTGTATCTCTATTTGAATTTCCTACCTGGATATATTCTGCCTGACTATTGACCAAATCAGCTATTTTATTAACCAATGAGAATAAAACATATTCACAGTTGAGTCTCTGCATTGACTTCAGGCCACTGCAGAGAAACTACTCTACTCTGGCCAAGGATGAAGGCAGCACTGACTTATGGATGCAAACATAAATATTTAGAAGGCATCGTGTCCATTTAGCAAAACAACAGAAGTTCATCACTAGTTCCTGTGACCTACCCAGCTATGGACTTCTGACCAGGCTTGTAGTGTAGGCCTGAGTCCCTTCTTGTGGAGCAAGTCAAGAAGTGGTTCATTATCCCCATGGCCTTTGTGCTGCTATTGCAACTATGGGCACATCTTGCCAGGCAGGTCAATATTATAGTATGCAAGGTAAGTAAGTAAGTAAGTATGATTCTTACTACCCAACTCAACTGGCTAAATTGCTGTATTAACAGAAGTCTTTAGTGGCTGCAGAAATGGCTCAGTGAATAAAAACAAGTACTGCTCTTACAGAGAACCAGGATTTGGTTCATAGCACCTACTTCAGGTAGCTTTCAACTCTCTCTAAGTACCGCTTCAAGTGGTATGAAGCCCTCTTCTGGCCTCCACAGGTACTGCACTCACATGAACACATACGCAAACACACATGCATATATTTTTTAAAAAAGAAAGTCAAATGTGGTGGTGAACATTTGTAATTCCAGCACGAGAGATGGAGACAAGGGATTACATATTGAACATCATCTTTGGCTATATAGTGAGTTCTCTGCCAGCCTTAGCTACGATAGTTCCTATCTCAGACCATAAAAATAGGATCTGGTGAGATGGCAAAAGAGGTGAAGGTGCTTGCTGAGGCCTGAAGACCTGACTTCAGTCCAAGAACCCAGGAGGCAAAGGCACAGAAACAGCTGCCTAAAGCTGCCCTCTACCACAAGTGCACACACAATAACAATAATGTCAGTAAGTCCTGGGATCTGTCTCTGTAGCAGAGTGCTAGTGTCCCATATGTGAAGCTCTAAATTTCAATTCCCAATACTGCCAGACATACAAGATGAAGATGATGATGATGGCCAGAGGCAAGAGGATCACAAGACTTCAAGGCCAGTCAAGACTGAGACCACACCTCAACCAAAATGTGGTGGTACTGAGGTAGGGTACCGAGGAATGCTAGAAAAATGGCTCAGTGGATGTTGCTTGAAAAATAAAAGACCGAGAGACTGCTATTGGGGTTCAAGCTTCAAGCTGAAGATCACAAAAGCAAAGCAGTTGGTCACTAATCCTTACCTCTACCTCAGGTTGAAAAGGCTGATCCATGAGATCTCCTCAGCATAACTGGAGATTTTAATGTCTTTGTATCCTCTGTGTGGCTGGAGAATGAATGCTCAATACTGAGACCTTGCTCCTGTGTTATATACCTAATGCCGGGATTAAAGGCGTGTGATTTAGGGTGCTGAGGTCATCTTGGTGTGAGCTGTTTCTCTTTAGGACTGGATCAATATTGTATAGATCTGATTGCCCTTGGATTCACAGAGATGGTCTGCCTCATCCTGAGTCCTAGGATAAAAGGTGTGTACCACCACCTCCCAGCTTTCCGCTGCTGGGATTAAAGGTGTGTGCCTGGCTTCTTTGGCTTGTGGCTGATTTTGCTTTCTGAATCCTCAGGCAAGCTTTAATAAATCATGAATAATAATATATTGCCACAGGATCAAGCACTTGCCATGAATCTGGTGTGAGGACCAGATTTCAGACCCCCCAAACCCATGCAAAGCCAGACACAATAGTGCACATCTGTAACCCTAGCATGCCTAAAATGAGACAGATAGGAGACTGTCCAGAGCTCACAGCCAGCTAACCTGGAGTCCAGGGAAGGCAAAGACTACCACCTAAGGTTGTCCTCAGACCTTCCCTCACACAAGTAAACCTGGGCATGGTGGTGCACTGTGACCCTAGCACTTGAGAGAGAATCAGGAATTCAAGATCAACCTCAGCTTAGTGGGGTCAAGGCCAGCTTTGGCTAGATGTCTGATGGGGAAAAAAATGTTAATTTTAGCAAGAGTAATTAGTCATCAATGGCATCTTCAAACATTAAAAGTGAAGCATTTGTGGAATGTGCCAAGTTCCAGGGTTGGGGTTTTGTTTTCTAAGACAGTGTCTCACCACTGCTGGCTGGCCTAGAACTCAGATATGCACCTACCTCCACCTGCTGCTGATGCTGGGATTACAGATGGAAGCAACCACACGCAGCTCCAAATTAGGTTTAATTTGGACTATTCTAGCATTACAGGCAACAGAGTGGAACCTTCTCTCTGGACAGTTGCAAGAAGTTTTTAAGTCTGTCTTTCAGAGACATGAAACCGAGCTCTGCCCCTTATGTGTAACAAATGTTCCCGTGCTATGAAAGTGCCCGCAATGCATACATAAACTTGTTTTAAATTAGACATCGTTCATGACTCTATTCCAAAGCATTTTATTGTTCTTTAAAAAGGGAATGTGCATGGCTAACAGTAATGACCTCTAACCCCAGCCCCAGCAGACAGTGCCAGAACCCCAAGAGCATCTGTCTTGAGGCCTCTGTTTCTCGGTCCTCACCTGGCCAGTCCCAGAGCCCAGCTACAGCTTCTGCTCACTTCCTAATGACTCCCAAACCAGCCTCGACTGCACCTGCGCACACAAACCACCTAAGCCCCAAGTCATTCAAAGGTCACACGGTTATGCACATTTACAATACATAGAAAAATAATAATTAGGATTTATACAAATTAGATTTTTACAAAACAATGTCACTACAAGAAAAACATCTTACATCCGAGCACGAAAATGTGGACACACGCATGTGGAAATGAAGCTGAGAAGACATTTATTTCAGAGTGCCGGGTGGGAGGCACAGGAGCCAAGGGAGCTCTCCTTTACTGACACACACCATGTTTGAATTTGCCAGCAGAAGCTTCCCATCCCTTTTCCAGCTTCTATGAAGCTTCCCGAGGGCTCACACAGCTGTTCCTCTCTCCAGGTTCTGCTTGATCTCAGCTGTGTACTTCCCGTAGAACCTCTCTGCTTTCTTGTTGAACTTGGCGTTCCTCTCATTAATGTAGTCAATGTCGGCATCATCATTGTAGGGACGTCTTCGGCTGTATTTGTCTCTCTTTTCAATTCTGGGGCAAGGAAGAGAGTTAGGAGGTTCAGCATCACCTTCTCCAGACCTCTTCAAGCTCAAACTCAAAGATCTGCCTGCCTCTGCCTCCCAAACCCTAGGATCGAAGGCGCTGACCACCATGGATGACGGTCTAACTGCCGTCTTCTTTGATCTTAAATATGGACACAAAGTTCAGCAGAGAAGCAGTGCTCATAATAAAACCCTTGGGGAACAGAGAAGCAGGTGCAGTTTTCACCCCTTTCAGATGGTGATCTAATTAACAGAGCCTCAGTGTGAGCGATGAGACCCAGAAGCTGAGCCTGTGCTCACAGGACTTCTGGACAGCTTCATAGAAGCCCACGCCTGTAATCTGAGCAATCAGGAAACAGAGGCTGGAGGACAACCACTTGCTGGAGACCAGCCTAGGCGACATAATGAGAGCCTGTCCCAAAAATCCAAGACAACAACGTTTCTAAAGATGCTAAAAATAGGGACAAAAAGTGTGAATCTGAGGTAAAGCACCCTAACAATCCTATCAGTGATGACAAGCACTGTGGGGAGTGTGTGGTATACACCACTGCACCCTGCACCATCTATATGGTCCAAAATATAAACGCAGTCCCCTCTATCAGAAATAAAGATGGCCAGGCACTCAGAAGACAGAGGCAGAAGGATCTCGGTGAGCTTGAGGCCAGCCTGGCCTTCATAGTGAAATTCTATCTCCAAAATCTCCAAAAAAAAAAAAAAAAACCTTAAAATAAACAATTATCACCAGGCAGAGACAGATGCAGGCAGACACACAGACACACACACAGACAGACACACACACACACAGACAGACAGACGCACACGCGCACACGCGCACACGCGCACACGCGCACACGCGCACACGCGCACACGCGCACACACGCACACGCGCACACGCGCGTAATCTCCACACTACTTGAGTTCCAACCCAGACTGGGCTACATGAGGCCCATCTTAAACAAACAGGCACAAAATACTATTAGTTTGTATTAGGAACCTATCCCTAGCTTTGGTATTGAAGGCCTGATCCAGATGATAAGGATACTAGAAGGAATCTTTAGGTGGGGCTTATAAGAGTCAGGTGGTCTGAGGGGTGTGCCCTTGAAAAGACATCAGGACTCTCCTTCCCACCAATCTGCCTACTTCCTAGTCCTATGAGCGGACTAGGCCTCCTAGCATGTACTTCTGCCATGATCAACTGTGTGGCCACAGGCCCAAGACAATGGTCTGAGAGCTCTAAAACCAGTAGCCAAAATAAGTTATCTTAGGTATTTTGCTACAGTGATAGAAAGCTAATGGACACTGTGACAGTTTGATTGCATCAATATTCCCATCTCCATATCCTATGGGCTCAGCCTGTATCTGCTGTCCAGCTTCAAAACCATCAGATTTTGGGTCAGAAATGAGCTGGTATCAGTTCTGTGATCTTCATATCAGCCTTAGATCCACACCCCACCTACTTTCTCTTGTGAAGTATGGAACATTCCACACTGCCCTACTGAGTACTTACTGCTTTTCCAGATCTAAAACCATTCTGTCAATTTCCTCTGAGGAAGGCACATGTGTCCCATGGAGAAGACTGTTGGATGTCGGGAAAAAATCTTCCCCACTGAGAAGACAGCAAGAAGGATTTCCAGTTAGACATGAATGCTCTAGTTTCCAATTCCAATATATATATACACACACATACATACATATACATACATGTATTGGTGATGAGAGACGATGCATAAATATATTTATTTACACAGCAAAGGTAAAGGAAGAAAAGAAAATTCAGACTCAGAACAGATGAGCCAGGCTGGGTGAGCATGCCTATAAAGCCAGCCTCAGGCAGCAATCTGAGTCCCAGGCCAGCCCAGCTCATACCATAACAGCTCGTTCTTCAGATGTATAAAAAGTACCCAGTATAAATGACTTGTCAAAGGCCATAAAAAGCTTGGAACAGAGTGTCTAAGATTATTTCTCTGCATCAAAACAAGAGCCTGGCTGGGTACAGCAGCACCCGCCTTTAATCCCAGTGCCTGGGAAGCCAAGGCAGGCAGATCTCTGAGTTCCAGGTCAGCCAGGGATACATAGAAAAACCCGGTCTCCAAAACAAATAACAATAAACCAGGAGTCTACCCCACCTTCTACAGCCATGCCTATTCATGCAACCTCTCTGCTTTCATACCACAGCTATAAGCAGCTGTGAATAAAGACCACTGAGCCCCTTAAGTCCAAATATCTACCATCTGGTCCTTTATACTAAAGCCAACCTGCCCCAGCACCAAAGCATACACCTTGCTCTGATGACCTGGTGTTAGACACCTGAAAGTCTCCAAGGGAAATCAGGGCTAACTACTTTGTGATGAAGAGCACAGTAACTAGTGTTATCAAAACAGAGACTATCATAAGACAGCCACTGACAGTCCACAAGTCACCATTAAACTGAGTTTGATCAGCAAACTGGTGAACACCTGTAATCCCAGCACTCAGGAGACTCAGGTAGGAGGATGCTGTGAGTTCAAGGACAGCCCAAGCCATACAGTAGAAATGCCTCAGGTAAGTAAACAACTAGTTTAAGTAGTTTGTGTTTCCACGTGTCTGTAACAATCTACTTGTACCCGTCTTCCCAGCAGAGCCTTGCATTCTACCCAAGGACTTACTGCTTTTCTCTCTGCCGTTCATAGCTTTCCATGTCAGGTTTGATCTGCTTAGTCAGCCGGTGATACTGGCGTAATTGGGCAGCAGCATAATCTAAACAAAATGAGAACCAGAGGTAATCTATATCCTCATCTGGACATTACTTACTAGCGAAAACTCGAAATTATTATTGTCCTACATGCAGAGGATACTAGTCTAAGCACAGCCTCTACCCTGAACAGGCTAATAAGAAAACTGGCTAATTCTGTCACGGGTGGTAACACACGCCTGTACACTCACCACTCAGGAAGCTGAGGCAAGAGGACCCTGAGTTTGAAGACTGCCTAGGCTACACAATAAGACTAAATAACAAATGGCAACAACAAAGGCTAAGGACCAAAGCAGCTAGCAGAGTGACAAGCAGCCCTGGGTTCTACCTGGACATAGCCGCATTCTCCCTGGCCTCCCAGAATATTCCATGAATGAAGTTCAAATGCATGTGCTCTCACTAAAGCAGAAGCCTTGGTCCAATAGTTCCATTCCGTAAAGCAGAGGTCAGCACAGGTCAGCTGTACCTGAAAACCCCAAGTCAGGGTTCTTCCTCTTCTTCCTCCTCTCCCATCTCTCAGCATCTTCTGCACTGATCTCCAGCAACTTCACTTTCTCGTAGTCTTCCCCTCTTGCTGCACACTCCTGAAAACACAGGCAGCATTGAGCCCAGGTTGACCTCAAAGTCAAAGCAATCCTCCTGCCTCAGCTTCCCAAGTGCTAGAACTATAGACATGACCCATTATGTCCAGCTATTTGACCTATTTTAAATGAAGAAAAGGTTTAATAAAAGTATCAAGAAACAGCCGCCATGACTGTCCAGTGAGTAAAGGTGTTTGCTTGCTGCCAATCGTGACCACCTGAATTCTACATCAGGCTCACACAGTGGAAGGAAAGACCTGACTCCTAGAATTTGTCCTCTGACCTCCACTCTTGTGTCCACACACATACAAATGAACATGTAATAAAATTAAAATCAACAGCAACAGAACAGAGCAGGTGTCAGATCTGATTTAAATGTTTTGCAGAATTCACAATTCATTCAAGTAACCATTATTATAGTTCTTGTCCTACAGACAAGAAAAGTAAGGTTCAACCAGGCAGTAGTGGCACACAGCCTTAATTTCAAAACTCAAGAAACAGAGATAGGCGGATCTCTGTGAGTTCCAGGACAGCCAGGGCTACAAAGGAAAAACCCTGTCTTGAAAAACCAGAAGGGAAAAAAGAAAGAAAAAAAAAAAAGAGAAGAACAAGTTTCCCTGAGGTAAATGACTTCCCCACTTACTCAGCTCCCAGAATCTCCTGTCTCAATGGAAGAGAGCAACCAGGGTTTTCTAACCTTTTTCTTTTCTTCCTCCTGCAGTTCCCACTCCAAACGTGCTTTCTTGGCTTCCCAGTTTGCAGGCAACTTAAGTCTTTTGTCTTCTTCCACAACTTCCTGGTGATTTAACTTACGAGCTTCATTCTAAAACCGTAAGACAAAAAGTCAGTCAGAAAAACAGGAAAGGGGCCCAGATAGACCCTGTCTTCCTTGCAGTGACTAAGTGACCCCACGTAATGCTACCCAATGACTTTAAGCAAAGGACAGACTCATAAAGGTATACCACTGAATGAGACTGCTGGGCTGCAAAGCTTTGCTGCTCCAGAGCCCTGGGGCTACTGTCAACCTTGCCTATTCGGCTGGGTGGTTCCTTTATTATTAGAATAAAGGTTGGCAAAGTGCCCTCACGGAACCATACCATAGTACTGTGGCAATCAAAGACATTATGCTTTACTTAAAAGCTTGTTTATGAATGTATTGTGTCCGTTTATGAATGTATTATGAATGCCATGTGGTTTTTGTGGAGATCAGAGGTTAACTCCCAACATTAGTTCTCTTTTTCCCACCATATGAAGTGTGCTGGTTCATTTGTCTCTTTTGTTTTGTTTTATATTCTTGCAGGCTCAAGGGCCATTTAAAACAAACAAACAAACAATCCAGTTCTTCTGAGCCAGTAAGCTGGCTCAGTGGGTGAGTGATGGCCACAGAGCCAGAAGACTTCAACACTTGGACCCACATGACAGGGGAAAACTGACTCACTCCTGTGGTCCTCTCATCAACATGCACTTCAGGATACTTGAGCACGAATGCATACACAAACACAAATAACAAATGTAAAAGGAAACTGTCCTTATTTCTGTGCCTGTGTGTGTGTGCACACATGCCTCAATCATTGTGGAGGTCAGAGGACATCTTTGTGGACGGTTATCTCCTTCCACTTTTACCTGTGTTCCAGGGATCAAACTCAGATGACCGAAGTTATACAACAAGGGTCTCTAACTGAGTAATCTCACCAATCTATGGACAATTTTATTAAAGTTCAAGAGAAAAAAAAAAAAAAAAAAAAAGTCAAGCAAGCTGTAAATTTTAATTTTAGCAGGTACCCAGAGAAGGAAGATGGTAAGAGAACGATATTGCCAGGCCTTTTGAATTACATTCCAAAAAAGCAAACAGGTTAGCAAAAGCAGTCTGGTGGGCAAGCAACCACATGGGGAAGTGAGGAGGAACTGTCGTCAGAGAAATAATAATGTCCAGAGTGTCTGAACAGCCATGCTTAGGATTTGGGTAGGAATCCAAACAAGCGATGGAAATAAGTTAGACTTTTTGGGTTTGGTTTGGTTTTTTCCACACAAGGTTTCTCTGCGCAGCCCAGGCTGTCCTAAAACTTGGTCTGTAGACCAGGATGGCCTCGAACAACTGAGATCCACCTGCTTCTGTTTCCAGATTCTATAATTAAAGGGATGCACTACCACCAGCCAGCAAGTTACAGTTTTCTGAGTTTTAACCTGGAAAAAAGAGCAAGCGTGTGCTAATTGTTTTTAGGGTGAGGAAACTTTTTTGTTTATGCTTTGTTTGTTTTTTCGAGACAGGGTGGCTCTGGCTATCCTGGCTGTCCTGGAACTCGTTCTGTAGACCAGACTGATCTCGAACCGGAGATCCGCCCGCGTCTGCCTGCGTGCGTCACCACCGCCAGGCTAAGGTGAGAAAACTCTTACTAAGAAGTTTCTTCCTATTTCTAGCTAAATATTTCCCTACATAAAAATGAATAATTGGTTAGAGACATCGAGCAAGGGAACTGTTAGCAACAGAACTAACCTATCGCAGATAAACTAAGTCATGTGGGTGGACCTGGGAGGAAGGCGCAGGTGTGTCGAAGGGATGCCACTTGAGTCCAGACCCCCCCCCACCACCAGAGACCTGCGGATCGCGGAGCGCCCCGCCCTGGAGTCTGGCGCCCGGCCAGGCTCCTGTCCCCGCCACTCACCCGCTTCAGGTGCAGCTCGCGGAACTTGCGCAGTCTCTGCTCGCGCTTCTGCGCCGCCAGCTCCTCGGCCGCCGAAGGCCGGTCTTCCGAGGCGTCCGCCGGCACCTGCGATCACACCAGCCTCAGGTTCGGCGTCCGGTTCGGCCACGCTCCGGGCCGACACCCCGGTAGCCTCGCCTCAAGCCCCGCCCCGGCGTCACCCCGACAAAACCCTGCGCGAGGCCAGTGATACTCACCTCAGCTTCGGTCGCAGCCGCCATCTCAGCCTTCCCTGTGCTTCCGGCAACAACACCGAGTACTTCCGTCGGCTTCTAGCTCCCTGCTGCAAGCCCCACCCCTCCCTGTCGCCGCGGATTCTTCGCCTGTCCCGCCCCTTTAGACGCCCAGCGTGGCCGTGCGCAGGCGCAGATCGCGCAAGCAATGTCCCGGATGAACGAGGCGGGGAGGCAAGGGTGGGGAAGAGCTCTGGGCGTTGGCCCTGAAGGAGCCGGCCCAGTTGGGAATCGCTGATCCTCTGAAGCACCCAACCTCACATAGGCCTTGAGTACAGTCCTATGGGGTGGCCTCCATAGAACAGATAATTTTCTGATGCTACTGACTGCAGAACAGGGCCAACTCAGTATTGCTCACTCATCCCAGTACCGCAGTAACTACAAACTTACCAAGACAAGGCAGGAATACAACAGAGTAAATGAAACATGTTCCTTATTCTTTTCCGAGAAAGGGTTTGTGTTCCTTTGTAGACCATGCTGGCTTCGAACCCACAGACATCCGCCTGCCTCTGCCTCCCAAGTGCTGAGATTAAAGGCGTGCACAACCACCACCCGGCCCGAAACGTATTCTTTTCTAATACGACAACTACAAATAAAAAAGCTATTGCTCAAGTGTAAAGGCATGAGTACAAATAGCTGTGGTGGCGCTGGTAGAAACAGGAGGGTACCTACCAAGTATGAGGCTTCCTTGGGCTACACAGCGACTTAGCCAGTGCTACAAGGCGTGACCATTTATTTTTAGCAAACAAAGAGGATATGTAAATTAAAAGCTTAAGTAGTGACAAGAAAACAAAAATGGAAATTTAGGGCAACTGCCTATTAGGTCCCCTCTCCTTAATAAAGTTAAGCTTAATAAAGGTGTTTGCTCTTCGAAAACAAAAGCAAAAAAATAAAACCCCACAAGAATTTAAAAAATGCAAGGTGGGCTTGGTGGCACCTTTAATCCTTTGAGTTATAGCAGTCTGTTCTAGTGAATTCTAATCGAGGCAACACACTGAGACTCTCAAAAATAAAAGCCGGGCACTTGGAAGGCAGGGGCTGGCAGATCTCCCCGAGTTTGAAGCCTGCCTGATTTACAGTAAGACCGGTTTAAAAACAAAAAAATATCTGGGCATTGGTGGCGGGCACACCTTTTTTTTTATTCCCAGCACTTGGGAGAGGCAGGAGGATCTCTGAGTTCAAGACCATCCTGATCTACAAGAACTAGTTCCTGGACAACCTCCAAAAACCAGAGAAACTCCGTCTCAAAAAACAAAACAAAAAAAGTGTAATAAAATAAATAAAAAAAAATAGGGTTTTCTGGTTGGGAAACTGTCATAAAAAACCTATTGTAAGTATTAATGTTAAGTTTGTAAATGGTGGTGGGAGGTGGTGGTGCATGCCTTTAATCTCAGCACTCAGGAGGCAGAGGCCAGCCTGATCTACAAAGAAACATCCAGGCCAAACTCCAAAGCTACAAAAAAACCCTGTATTTTTGGTTTTTAGAGACAGGGTTTCTCTATTGCTTTGGAGCCTGTCCAGGACCTAGCTCAGTAGAGCAGGCTGGCCTTAAACTCAAAAGATTTACCGCCTCTACCTCCCCTGTGCTGAAAAAAATGTGTGCCACTAAGGCCTGATTGAGGTTTTTGTCTTTAAAGGATGAGGCACTGGAGGTGCAGTTCACTTGTTATGGTAGTGGAGGGCTGTTACTCCAGCACTCAGGTGCTAACAGGCAGGACCAGAAATTCAAGGTCAGCAGGGTGTGATAGCATAACATAGGTCTTTAATCCCAGAAGAGGCAGAATATGAGTTCAAGGCAAGAATGATCTACCCATGGGGTTCCGAGACAGGACTACATTGAGACCCTGCCTCAAAAAACAAAATACAGACATACAGGAAGGAAACTGATTCGTAATGGGTGGCTGTAAACTAAACATGAAAGAACTGTCAAAAGGCAAATTCAGTACACACTAGAGGAATTGTAGAATTACAACTATAGAATAAGACATCTCTGTGTTAAGATAGTGTTGGAGATGACTCAGTGGCTGAGAGCTGCCTTGAACTCCAATTGTAGGATACAAAGCTTTTGGCAGTTATAGCCTGTATGCAGACAGACACACATCCACGTCCTAAAGAAAGGAAGATTCCATTCCCAGCACCAAGTGGCTCAGGCCCTTCCCGAATTCTAGTTCCAGGGACTCCCAATACCCACATCTGACCTCTGTGGGCACCAGGCATTCCGATAGAGCAGATAGATGTACATACAGGTAAAACATCCATCCCTGTACAGTAACATGCTTATTTAGAGATATATTACCCTCCCAATAACATACCATTTGATGTTTTGTGGAAATTTTGTGTGCTGTTTGAGACTGCTGCGAGGGGTTTGTAATTTTTATTTTCCTGACACCAGGGCCTTCTGTGTATACCTGGCTGTCCATGCTGGCCTCATGGATTAAGAGCAGCACCACCTACAGATTGTTCTTTTTGGGTTTTTTTGACAGGGTTTTTCTGTAGCTTTGGATCCTTTTGGATCCTTGTCCTGGAACTAGCTCATGTAGCAGGAGATCTGCCTAACTCTGCCTCCCAAGTGTTGCAATTAAAGACCTGTGCTACCACCACCTGGCTTGAGTTTGTTTTCAGCAGGGTCTCACTGCCCTGCAGCTTGCTTTTAAGTCCAGGCTGGCCCTGAACTCAGACCTACTTGTACCTTCTCTGCTGAGTGCTAGGAATTTCCAGCTAAAAGTCTTTTTAAAGCTATGTGTATGAGTGGTTTGTCTGCATGTACATCGGTGCCCCACATACAACAAAAGGATGTTTGATCTCCAGGAATTGGAGCTACAGAAGGTTGTGAAACACCTTATCAGTGTTCGGAATCAAACCTGGGTCCACTGGAAGAACAGCCAGTACATAAATCACTGAGCCATCTCTCCAGCCACAGGAAGGAAATCTTGGCATTCAACCCTCACACTTAGTATTCCTATTGCCCTCAGGCTACACACCTAAGAGCCCTCAGGAGGCAGAGACAAGATTTTAAGTTTGATGCAGGCCAGCTGTCAAGGATACAAATTTAAATAAAAGACCAGCCTTATGAATTAATCATCTTGTATGTTCAGACTCAAGATTTGGGGTTAGAAAGGTTTCTTCATCCTAAATTTCTTCATCCTAAGTAGATCCATTCAATACCCATGAAATCAAGACAAATAATAAAAAGTTTATTAACAAATATACAAAATACACAGAATTCAACTGTGTCTTACAAAATTCACCCATGTACATATGCAATACTATACAATACTTACAAGTATATATAAGACTCCCACTTGTATGTATGAATTTTCTGGTCCATCTGTGTTCCTACAATTTCAAGAGAAACCTCAACTGTGAACATGTCACCATTAAGCATCTTTCTGTAATGGAGTTAAACAGCATTTACTGCCATTATACTCAAGCAGGCAGGCTAATGCTGGAGGACAGCAATTCTTAGTAAAGTGCAGTTTTAGGGAACCCAGCCCTTAAGTTTTTATTTACACAGGTATCCACAGTCCATAAGGACTTTTTTTCTTATCTATTTTTGGTGATCCTGATGATGTCTCTTCAGCAGCAGCTTTGGCTGTTTTCTGTAGTGGCTTTGCTATGGAATTCTGTAAGACAATAAACTAAAGTCAACTTCCCAGAGATTATCAACACAAAAAAATTTCTTTAAAACCTACATAGGTAATGTTCGGGTACACTTACATTAGAGCTGAAGGCTATGTTTCTTTGTGCAGCAGATTTCTCACTGGGATTCTTAGTTTCCTCTTCAGCTTGCTTTTCTGAGTGCTAGAGGGGCAGAGAATTTTTAAACATAGCCTTAGATTTTGAACACTGTATAAAAAGCAGCCCAACTGCACACTAATGTAGATGTAGACACACCAACCAAATTCCATCTATTGTCAGTTAACAAGCAAGACAACAACAACAAAAAAACCCTGCTGTTTCCACTTAACAATTGGCTTAGAAGTAGACACCAACTCCCCAGGAATACCTGATTCTTGTTGTGAATACAACTCATTTGAGTAAATCCAATAGAATATTCTTTTGTCAAGAGAATGGAAGGATTTGCAGAGGGTGCCTAAATCCTCTCAAGGAACACCGCTTACTTGCCTAAGCAAACAGTAGGCAGACCACAAGGTCAGGGTAATACAGACAAGCCATCTTCATTGTACAATTTACTTTTACCTTAAATTTCTATAAAGCAATTTTGAGACCAGGTCTTTTATCTATCCTTGACTGGCCTAAGTCATTATGTAGCCAAGGCTGATGACCTTGAATAATCTTGTCTCCCAAGTGCTGGGATCACAGGTGTGGGGTACCACACCCAGTTTACACTGCTGAAACTAACCCCTGGTGTTATATACCCTAGACAACTGAGCTACATCCCCAGACCAAATTATCAACTTTAATAAGATTCAGGTTTTACACCAGTTAACTTGTAAGTACAGTGCAATATGCCAATGCACATCCTTTGTAATTCTGGAGAATTATAATAAACTTATCTGCAAGTGAAGCAGGCCTCTTCTTCTGTAATCTCTCAAAACATCTGGAATATATTGCATATATTATGAATGGGACATCTAGAGCACAGATGCCCCAACAATACCCAGTGCATCCAGGCTGAATTGTCAAACTGCCTTACAAATAGCCCTAGCCCAAAAAAAACGCTAACATGCACATGGACTACCTTCAACCAAAGCTAAGCTTTCATCTCTGAATATCAACTCTGGCATTTTTAACCCATAATCAATTACCCACAGATTTTCTTCATCATTGTCTGGAGACCACATTCATGATTTCTATAAGACAGAAATAAAGCAGATAAACTATACTGTATACTGAGCATAGACTTTTGGGAACATAATGCTGTAAATGAAAGCTACTAATGGAACACTGCAGTCTCTAAAGACTAGATAGAGTAAGAAAAGACAAAGTACTACCAATAATATAGTCAGTGGGTTTACTGTTACAGGAAGAACACAGACCAACAGTCAGAAAGAGAAAGCAAGTTCATCACCCCCAGTTTCCTGTGAGATGGCCTACTACTTTTCAGATTAAGGTTAGTTTTGTTCTGAGCAAATGATTTTAGACATCCCTGGAGGGCTGTCTATAGTAAACTGACAGGGTAAGGAGATTTGTTGGCAGTAGCCTTCTGAAGAGACTTACCTCCATCTTTGGGCCACTGCTCAACACAGCTGCTCTCTGGCTTGTTTCCTTGGCTACAGTTCGGAGACTGGCAGGCAGGTCAAAGTTGGCTGTTCCTAGAGCTTTTGCTGCATTGGCTTTTGCTATTTCTAGCAGCTCCATTCGATCTAAGGGCATCAAGACATTCATTATCACCTAAGTTTCCATAAGGGCCAAAATTATAATCTTACGTTTTCTAAAACAATTCTAAAACAGTAATGTTTTCCTTTTAATAAGTAAAGCATTTTTGAAAACAAAAACCAATTTTATTCTGAGGGAAAAAAATGTAGCTTCCCAAAGTTAGCTCAAACTGGGTTTTTTTTATCCTCCTGGTTTTGAGACAGTGTCTCTGACAAATCTAGCTGTCCTGCAACTCACTCTGTAGACCAGGCTGGCCTTGAACTCAGAGATCCACCTGCCTCTGCCTCCCGACTGGCTACAGTTAGCTATCCTGACAAACAGCACTGTTTTGTCTTTTCTTCAAGCATTTCTGTAAACTAGGGAGTTTGGTGACTTTATTTATATAGCCCAATTATTTCTACTACTAATCTTGACAGTGTTAGTATTCATGTTCAAGATTTATTATTTACTTTGTAGTATTACCAAGTCACCTGACAGAAACAAAATCCAACTTTTTTTCAGTAAATCGTCTAATTAATGTTTTAAGTTCTTCCCACCTTAAACTAAATAAATCATTAACATATTTTAAAGGTAGTACTAAAACCAGCCAACTAGTAGGAATAAGAAACTCCTCTTTGGGCCAGCGAGACCGTAAGTGGACTTAGACTCTTAAGGTAAAAAGGGAGAAATTACGGTCTACTTACGTTGGAAGAACGCCCGGGCCAGGGGCAATCTGCCTAGCATAGCATGTTAATAGGTTTAAGCTTACCAATCCAACTTAACTGCTCTACCGCCCCACCCCCACCCGACTGACTGCGCTGACTCACACCGGCTGGGGGAAATAAAGGGATGACTGGTGCAGATGGCTGAGTGACAGCGTCCTCAATTCAATTCCCAGGATCCCAAAGGCACAAACGTCCAAGTGACACCAAGGCCCACCTTTCTCACTTAAGCGGAAAGGAGTTCTGCTCCTGCTGCGCGACCTGGTTCTGGATCTTTCCCTCCACCTGGGGCGATCCTCGGGGTACACCGTGCGGCCGAAACCGTAGTAGCGCCGCCCGCGCGTGATCGCGTAGTACGCCCTCCTGTGATGCGACCTCCCGCGGGAGCGCGACCTGCTCCGGGACCGGTAGGGCGACGGCGACTGGTAGTACCTCCGCGGCGGCCCGTAAAAGCTGTCCCGGTAGTAGTGGCGGCCTCGGGACCGGGACCGGCTGCGTGAATACGACCGCGAGTAGCGCCTGTACTTGCGCTGGTGGCGCCTGCGGGATCGGGACCGGGACCGCCTGCTCCGCCGCGGCCGGCTATGGCTGCGCGACGAGCGGCTGGCGCTGCGGGAGTCGGGGCCGGAGCTGCGGGACGAAGGGCGGCTGCGGGAGCGCGACGACAGGCGGCTGGAGCGGCCCGAGCCCGACGTAGATGGCGATGCTTTTTCCTGCGGAGAGCCGGGCCACAAATCGTTCACGTACTTGGACATGGCGGCCGCGGACATGACTTCCTTCTCGGAATCGGGCTCCTTCCGCAAACGCAACGGCGTCTAGGACCGACGGCAAAGGGCAAGGGTCAATCCCGGAGGCGGGAGCGTGCAGCGCGCGTGCGCGAACAAGCAAGCTGGAGCCCCTCCCCTCGACCACCCGCGACCGCGCCACCCGACCCACCTTATGCCGACGGCGTGCTCGCAGAGGCGAGAGAAAAGCCTGGAGAATACCTCCCTCTCAGACCAGGGTCGGAAGGCGACCGGTTACCGTGTCCGCTGACCCGGGAGCACAGCCACCGCCACCTCCAAAGTCCGGGCGCGAACTGAAGCCAGCGGCGACGTCAGCACCGAAAAAATACTAGAAGTTAGCGCGGAGCATGCGCACAAACATCAGCGCCATGGGGCGGGCTCTCTTCTCGTCCAATCGCCACTCGACAATCGCTCTCGGCCGGTTGCTTCGGGCTACGCCTTGGAGACTCGCATGCGCGTGGAGGCCGTCACCCCACCCCGCTCCATCCCGGCCTTGTACATCCGGGTATTTTGAGGATGTTTTGTTTTCAGGGATTTTTGTTTTGGGGGTGGATAATTGGTTGGTTTCGGGGTTTGGCTTTTCGGCCCAGGAATTAGCTACGTAGCTCAGTCGGGCCTCACATTCGCTGCCATCCTCTTGTCACTGCCTCTCCGTGCTGGCATTACCGACCTGGGCTACCACGCCCGACTTTTGTTTTCCTTTGTTTTTGTTTTGTTTTGTTTTTTTGGTTGCTCCACCCTCCGGGTGTTGAGTTTGAGATTCGGGGAAAGGTGACGTTGCGCCCAATTAAGCGGGCTCACTACTGGTTCAAGACACGGGAGACCTCGGAGACCCGCCCAACGCCCTCTCCTCCTCCCGGGGCAGATGCCGCCTGGCCCTGCTGTCCTTCCTGACCTTGTGCTGGGCAGCCTGGGAGGGAACTTAACAGGCCCAGAAATGGAGTTGTAATATAGAAAGGGTGCTTTAACTTGCTTATTTGAGCTAGTAAATGTAATTGAAGTAGAGACAGAAGTTCCAAGACAATCACAGTTGACCTTTGAGAAGTAAGAATGGTGGTGCGCACCTTTAATCCCAGCACTTGGGAGGCAGAGGCAGTAAGGTGCAAGACAGCCAAGGTTACAAAGAGAAACCCTGTTTCGAAAAACTTAAAAAAAAAAAAAAAGTTGATAGGTCTGATGTGTGTGTGTGTGTGTGTGTGTGTGTGTGCGCGTGTGTGTGAGTGTGTGGTGTGTGTGTGTGTGTGTGTGTGTGTGTGTGTGTGTGTGTGTGTGTGTGTGTGCACTCAACATTGTTGCGTGTAACCCAACTGGCGGTTGTGGACCAACAAGCATGCTGCGGCAGGTGCTGGAAACCCAGCGTGGGCTCTGAAACACAGTAAAAACACTTCTAATAAAGAGCCATTTCGCCGGGCGTTTAATCCCAACACTCGGAAGGCAGAGGCAGGTGAATCTCTTGAGTTCGGGGCCAGTCTGGTCTACAGAGCTAGTCCCAGGACAGGCTCCAAAGCAATACAGAGAAACCCTGTCTCGAAAAAATAATAATAGTGAGCCGTTTCTGCAGCAAATAGGTCTGTCCTAAGATTTAAGTGTGATTAGTGCAGAACTTTTAAACTTAACAGTGACCTTGAAAATTGTAATGGTGTTGTAAGAAATGTGGTGTATGAAAGACACCATGTGACAGGTTCAAGCAGAGAGTTTTTGTTCTTTTAATTAGGGAAAGAGATCATAAAAGGGAAAGAAACAGCAGCAGAGAGGAAGGGAGGGGAACAGGCAGAGCTAGAGAAAGAGGAAGATGGGAGGTGGGCATGGTCCCTTTAAAAGGGAACATATTGAATGTGCACAGTTGGTGCTTTTAGTGGCTGCAGCTGAGGGCATATCCTGTCAGAACCCCACAGACAAACCAGTAGACACCTGAACACCAACATTCCTCCCTTTTTATTTATTATGAAAAGGTACGGAGTTAAAAGAGAAGTCGCTGGTGAGGATGCCATGTTCTTAAGAGTACTTCCTGCTTACCTAAGGGGTATCAATCATCTTTGGGAACCTGGGAAAGGTGGGGTGGTAGCTATGTTCTGAAGTAGCTGTGACTGTCCAGGTGCCTCTCAGACCTGGCAAAATGCCTTTTTTTTTTTTTTTTTTTTTTTTTTTGGTTTTGGTTTTTCAAGATAGGGTTTCTCTATATTGTTTTTGGAACCTGTCCTGGAACTCGCTCTGTAGACTAGACTCTGTCTCCTGAGTATTGGGATCAAAGGTGTATACCACCAATGCTCGGCTCAAAATGCCATTCTTGGTGAATCCAAATCCTCTCCCTAGGGCTTAAAGTGTCTGATCCTTTCCACAGCTTCACGCAGACATGTTTGATAGTCTTGCACCTCCAGCTCTATGGCCAACAGCTGGTAGGCTTGCAACAAGAGCTGATTAGGAATGGTCAGTGGGTCTCTAAAAAGCATCCCAATGGGAGCAAGGAGGTATCAACAATGATACAGCTCCCATGACTAAGCCAGAGAAGACCCAAGGGTCTTCAATTCCTAGTGTTCCAGCAATTCAGAGAGGGCCAGTTTCGAGACAGGCATTGACTATCCCCAGTGAGTCATCACGAAAAGAGTGGAGGCCAAAGGCTCTGAACCGAGAGAGATACAGCGGCCCGGTACCAGGACTTTGAGAAAAGCCAGACATAGAGGAAAGGGCTGTGCTCGGGAAAGGAAGCCTCACATCCGGGGGATGGTCACAAGTGGATAACCCACCAGAGATTCTATTGTTGGTACGGAGTGGAAGATAAACCCATCATCAAACGAGAAAGCTGATTTGTTGCAGGTGGAAGAGAACAGATCTATTGAGAGAGAAGCAGGTGGGCAGGGGCCCAGCAGGAAGTGATTACAGAGTGCTGGGAAGTGGATTTTTGGTAGGCTTATTCCACATGAGTGAGGGAGAACACGATCCAATGGCTTTTACCTGTGAGGATAGAGCAAGAAAGGCACAAGCTGCCTCGGTGATTCCTCAGTCAGGGGCGGGGCCAAAAGACCTAAGGGACCAAGAATCAAGACTGGCACAGGCTGCCCAGTGGGTCGTCACACAAAGGGTGGGAACCAAGGTCTCAGAGCCTGAGAGAGCTGTGGTTGCCTGATAGCAGGACTTAATGTAGCCAAAAGGCAAGAAAGCATTATGGAGAGATGGGTCCTCACTAGTGGGAATAGCCTAAGGTGGGGAAGGTGGAGAGACTCACCAATCATGCTGGTCTTGGATTGAAGGACTCAGGGATCTGGAGAAGTAAGGCTGTCATATGTGAACCAGGTTCTAGTGGCCTGGTGTGCCTCAAACTAACTGCCTGCCTGCCTGCCTCCCTGCCAAGACAGAAGGGAATGTCAAGAGAGCCTTCCTGGTCAGAGAACCAGTGTTATAATTTAAAAAGCAGCATGTGAGAAAAAGATGCCATGCTACAGAGTTCAAGCAGAGGGGTTTTTTACTAGGGAAAGGGATCATAAAAAGTGGAGTGGAGAAATTGATCTGAGGGACAGGGGACAGGAGCAAAAGGAGAGAGGAAAGGGGGAGGGAGGGAGAAGAGAGGAACAGACAGAGAGAGGATGAGAAGTGGTTAAGGCCCTTTTAAAAGGAACACTAACAAAAGGAACATTAGATGAAATTACAGCTTCAATATAGAGAGTTAATGCTGTTAGAAATTAAGCACCTTCTGCCAAAACAAAAAGATCTAATCCATCAAATTTCTGGGAGAGTTTCTAAATGTCCTAACCTTGCTTTTGTAGTTCTGATTCTGGCTAGGTGTTCTTGTTAACTGAAGTGTTAACAAGGACATCGTTTTTGTGCTTAAAAGCTCACCCTGAGAAAGAAAGGCTCTGGGTTACCCTGGGATCCCAAACATCCAGTGCAGTCACTGGCCAGCTAATAAAGACTTTCTGTTGGCTTAAATCCATGTCAAAGCAGTCTTCAAACCCATAGACTAAAACCCTTACAAAGGCTGTGGAATACTGATGCATTCATTCCTGTAATCCCAGGACCCAAGTTCTGAAGAAAAGTTTTTTCTCAGCTTGTGGTGGTGGCTGACACCTGTAAACCCAGCTGAGGCGGAGGCAGGATTCTCTGGATGTTCCTTAGACACATGCATACTAGGGACTTTTGCTGCCTATTCTCAGGAAGCTGTGTGGGCGGATGCAAACCAATCAGCATTTACAAATGGGGAAGTATGGCGGGGAAAGGAGCGAGACTGCCTGGGTTCCTGCTTGTGAGTAGGGAGGAAAGATGCTGTACGGGACTTGGCAGAGAATTCAGGGTGCCTGTCAAGTGTGTGCCTGAAAAGTTAGTTACCAGAACTCCCAAACATGGTGGCATACACCTGTAATCCCAACACTTGGGAGGTGGAGATCGGAAAATCAGGAGTGAACTCAAAGCCAGCCTGGGTTTCATTAGATTGTGTCTCCAATGAAAAATTGACTAGAAGAATTCTGGGTGTCAACAGAATCTGTTTGTGTTTTTCCTTTTTGAGAGTTTCTCTTTCCATGTAGTTTTGGAGCTACAGAGCCTGATCTGGAACTTGCTTTATAGATGAGGCTGGCCTCAAACTCTCAGAGATCTGCCTGCCTCTGCCTCCCAAGTGCTGGATTAAAGGCATACACCACCACCACGCTCAACAGAATCTTGAAACAGTGGGAAACACTTTCCCCTAATGCAGAATGCTGGTGCCTTTGTGTTCAGTTAAAACTGCAGGCGTTACTGTACTCATCCCCAGGGCATCAAGACCAGAACCAGAGATGAAGCATAGACCTCCACACAGGTAAAGCTGAGTCCTTGACTTTACTGCGGAAAAGAGCTTCATGAGGAGCCAATTTGAAGGGGAGGAAGAGCCTAATAAAGGAATTTTAACAGATTTCAGTGTGAGAGTAGCTGGGTGCTTAGGAAAAGGATAAGACACACCCAAGAAGAATGGTTCACTACACTGTCTTTACCAAGCCCCAATGGGGGAGGCAGGAAATGCTGCAAAGATGGCTCAGCAGTTAAGGACATTTGCTGCTTATCCCAAGGACCCTAGATCCGTTTCCAGCACCCATGTGGTGGCTCAGAACCGTCTATAACTCCAGTCATAGGGGATCTGAGAGCACTTCTGACCTCTGAGGACACTAGACACATTTTTATTTCTTGTTTTTTTTTAATTATTTGTATTTTATGTACATTAGTGGTTTGCCTGCATGTATGTATATGTGAGGGTGTCAGATCTCCTGGAACAGGAGTTATAGACAGTTGTGAGCTGCCGCATAGGTGCTCGGAATTTAACCTGGGTCCTTTAGAAATACAGCCAGTGCTCTTTGATGGGAGATGTCATTCTGTAAATATGCTTCTCTTATTGGTTAATGAATAAAGCCCTGATGGCCAATAGGAAAGCAAGATAGGCAGGATTAGGAGACAATGAGGATTCTAGGAGATGTAGTAGAGAGGAGTCAAGATGTAGGGACATGAGAGAAGTCTGGACCCTCTCTCTGGTAAGATAGGACCACGTGGAAACACTTAGATCAATAGAAATGGGTTAATATTTAAGACAGAGCTAGCCAACAAGAAAGCTAGTAACAGGTCAACAGCTTTATATCTAATACAGCATATCTGTGTGTTATTTGGGGGCTGGCACAGCTGTGGGACCAGGATGGCAGAAAAACTGCTCAATACAGCTCTTAATCACTGAACCATGTCTCCAGCCACCTATTTTTTGTTTTTTTTTCAAGACTGTGTTTTTCTGTGTAGCCTTGGTGTTCTGGAACTCATTTTGTAGACCAGACTGGCCTCAAACTCATGTAAGTCCATCTGCCTCTGCCTCCTGAGTGCTAGGACTAAAGCATCACCACCAAGCCCATCTCAGACACACATTTTTAATTAGAAAAAAAAGCAAGAGAGACAGGATCTCAAGCTGAAGTGAAGGCTGTCCTGAAAGATATCGTGTAGTCCAGGCTGGTCTCAAAGTCACAACACACTTGCCATTGTGTTATAAGCGCACTATGTCAGAAACATAGATGGACACATTATGCCTTTCCAGACTGTCAGAACTTGTTGAATAATAATAATGAATTCACAAGCTGTATTAGCTTCATTGGCAGCAATTTGCCAAGTACCAACTAAGCTATTTCCCTGGCCCTAAACACAGGCTCCTTTATGGCAATCTTCACACCTGTTATTAGTTCTCAGTGACACAGCACATAGTAAATGTTTATCTGTGTATATTTAGGTTACAGGATGCCCCACAGTGGGTTGAGGGAGTCACAGCTGAGTCTAGGGCATTTGAGAGTCATCACATAAGAGACAAGCAGAAGACTGATAGGGAGGCAGAGAACGTCTCTGTGGGAATAAGATAATGAAACCCTCCCTATTGGAGGTCTGCTGGATCTGTAAGGTCCAAGCTGAGCAGAGCCCAGTGTGGCGCTCCACAGTCAAGGTACAGGACTATTGAGACCACCAAAGGCGTGGAGGTCAAGGGCAGGGTTCAGATGAGCAAACAGGCAGATAAATGGATGGCAGGACAACACACATAGATGATTATAATAGGCTGCGTCAACAGTGGGGAGGCCAGGTGGAGCTGATGCTACAGTTTGTATACTCTAAAGAGGATTTTATTCTTGGTTTTTTTCAAGACAGGGTTTATCTGCAGCTTTGGAGCCAGCTCTGTAGACCAGGCTGGCCTCGAACTGACAGATCCGCCTGCCTCGGCCTCCGCAGTGCTGGGATTAGAGGTGTGAGCCACAAGAATGCTAGTCAAACAGAGATGGCAGTAAGTGGCTATTGAGGAAGCTAAAGGTAGCCCAGAATAGCCAGGCGGATCTCTGTGAGGTGGAGGCCAGCCTGGTCTACAGAGCGAGTTGCAGGATAGGCTCCAAAATTACAGAGAAACACTGTCTCTAAAAGAAAAACAAAGCAAAACAAACAAAAACAAAAAACAAAACAAACCAAGCCCAGAATAGTTTGTCCTTGGACCTGTCACATTCCAGCCCTCCAGTCATGGAAGTTCTCATCAATCAGGCCTGTAGGACGCTTGTCCTATGTGCAGCTCTTTTTCTGGGCACTGGGATCACCACTTCCTTCATACTCTCATGTAACGCCATGTACAGGGACTGAATGAAATCTTCAATGGTCTTCATAACAGATGAGAAATGCCCCCATAGTCTTGGGCATTTCAATAGTTGGTTCCCAGTTAGGGGCACTGTTTGGGTAACTTTAGGTGGGGCAGGCCTGCTGGAGGAAGTGTGTAACCAGGGGTGGAGTGTGAGATTACGAAGCCTTGTGCAGTTTCAAGTTCACTAGTTCTGCCTTGTTCTTATGATTGAAGATGTAAACTCTCATCTTCCTGCTCAAGCCACTTGCTGTCACCCCCGAGCCTCCCTATGATGGGCTCTTCTCTTTATAAGCAAAAATAACCTCTTTCATTTATAAGTTGCATTGACCATGGTTTTTATCACAGCAACAGCAAAGTAACCGATACAGCCAGTAAAGGTCAAAAAGGGTAGAGATGACACTAAGAAAAGCTAGTCCTTAGCATTATAGACATTTTAGTAAGAGCTGGTAAAAACAAATGTTATCAATAGACATTTAAAAGACTTCATTAAGATCTGTCTTTGGACAGGTGATGGTGGTACATGCCTTTAATCTCAGTACTTGGGAGACAGAGGCAAGTGGAGCTCTGTGAGTTCAAGGACAGCCTGGTCTAAAGAGGGAGTTCTAGGACAGCCAGGGTTACACAGACAAGGTGGAGGTAGGGGGAGCTCTGTCTTTTGGAGCTGGGGGTGATGAGGGATGTCCTTTTGTATGCTGTAAATTTGTTTCTCTTATTGGTTGATGAATAAAGTTGTTTCAGCCAATGGACAGGTAGGATTTAGACAGGTGGGAAATCCAAACAGGGACAAAGAAAGGTAGTAGGCAGAGTCGGGGAGACAACATGTAGCTGCCAAGGAAGCAAGAGACCCAGGCATCACTGGTATACCAAGACCACATGGAGACACACAGATTAATAGAGATGGGCTAATAATTAAGAGAGAGCTAGCCAATAAGAAGCCTGAGCCATTGGCCGAACAGTTTGTAATTAATATAAGCCTCTGTGTGTTTATTTGGGATTAAATGGCTGTGGGACTAGGAAGGACAGAAACTTCCACCTACATGGGGATATAGCTCATTGGTAGAGTGCCAGTTTAACATGTGGAGGCCCAGCGTAGTGACATCCTCAGCAGGGACATATATATAGAATTAGAGAAATAGACACACATACATTGCACACATACACACACACACAAACACGGAGAACTGCCTGACCTTGATTCCCCTGCCTTGAGACATTAACCAGTGATTAGGCAGTCACAATAAACCTTTATCTTAAGGGTTAAGAAACATGTCCATTTAAAAAATAGGCCATGGAGGGGCTGGAGAGATGGCTCTACCTGCCACCCACACACACCTGTAATCAGAGTTGGGCCAACCCAGCCTCATTAAAGTTACCATTGGACTGGAAAAAATGGCTCAGCTGGTAGAAGCACTTGCTGCAAAGTGGGATAACCTGAGTTTGATTCCTGGGACCCACAGGGTGGATAGAGAGAATCGACTCCCGCAGGTTGTCCTGTATGACCACACAATAACAACAAAAATAAATAAAAGTGTAATAAAAATTAAAACAAGTAGTAAGGGCAGACTGTCGCTTCTCTACATGGGTCCCACAAACAAGGCTCAAGTCTAGTATTTCCCACGGTGACCAGAGGGACCAGAAAAGGGAGTCTGGGCCTGCGCAGACTTGTCGGCGGTGGGCGTGACCCACAGACCCCGCCCCAGGACCCGTCCTCCGCCCGGATCCGCATGCGCACTGGCTCGAAGGCGGGGTCTGCACATTGACATCCGGGAGTCTGGTTGCCTGTAGCTGTTTTGTTTTCTTGCAGAACTGGAGTAAAGTGAGACCACCGAACGCGGCGACTCCCGGCTCCCCACTTGGATGTGAGTGCGGACGGGAGGGCGGAGCAGCGAGCCGGGCCTGGCTCGAACTCGCAGTGGTGCGGGCCGCGCCCCAGCTCTTGGACGCTGCCACCGCGGTTGAGCTCGAGCGACCTGCGCGGCTGCTTCCTGTCGCCGGGTCTGGCCCCAGAACTGCGGAGCTGGGCTTGCAGATCCCACGACAGAGCAGCACTGGGGGCCCACGCGTGGCCGCGCCCTGTTCCTCCAGAGTCTGTAGGGCGGGTCTGCCTTTGAGTTGTCAAGTAATTGTGCAGCGAAAAATGACTCGGGTGGAGCCGTTGGGGTAAACGGACAATTACACGTAGTGGGTTGATTTTCTTTCCAAGCATTAGATAAAAAACGAGTGTATTTTTAGATCCGAACTCATCATAAAGGCATATTGATTTGTATTAGCTAGTTTAGAGGAAGCTGAAACCGAAATCGCACTCTTTAGGGAGTTATGTGGGAATTGGGGTGTTCATTCACTGTGAGCGAGTTGTGTGTAATTGAGGTTTTCCCATTATCCTGTGAAGTAAAGATCATGTGATGTTTCTCGGGCCGGGTCTGCACAGTTGGGCTTGAAGGAGGATTTGTTTTGTTTTGTTCTTTCCTTTTTCTCTCTATCCTTTTTAAATTTAAATTTGAAACAAAGTTGTTTTATGCGTCTATCCTAGTTCCCCCACCCTCCCATCCTTCCCTATCACCTCCACCAAACCCCAGCCCACCCCCTTTCTGCTCCCCAGGGAGGGTGTTGAAGAAGGTTTTTATGTAACTTGTTAACATAATTTCAGTTAGCTGTGGTAATTTGACAACATATTCTTATTTTCAGTCTGAAGTAATTTCAGGTCTGCACTTTTGTTGGGGATGCTGAAACATCATTAGAAGCAGAGAGAGATACTAAATGAAAAAATGCTCTTTACATAGAGAAGAAATACTGTGAAAGGAATAAGGTAGCAATAAAACCCGAAGTTTGTATTTCCTATTTTTTTCTCTCTCTCTCTTTTCTTTTTCTTTGAGACAGGGTTTCTCTGTATTGCTTTGGAGCCTGTCCTGGAACTAGCTCTGTAGACCAGGCTAGTCACAAACTCACAGAGATCCCTCTGCCTCTGCCTCTCAAGTGCTGGGACTATATGCGTGGCCACCACTGCCAGGCGGCACTCAATTACTTAAAGGACTGCTTAAATTAATTTAACAATGGAATTGGAGTAATAGAATATGACAACTTTGAGAGACTCAGTACATTTTTGTTAAGGTTTGGGTAATTCCAAATGTAAATATGCTAAAACCTGTTTTGTTTTCTTGGGTTTTGGTTTTGTTAAATGTTTTGTGTTTTTGAGAAAGACTGGCCTGAAACTCATTGACTGGCCTCTGCCTGAGTGCAGTCATGCAGCCTGCCAAATGCTGGGATTACAGACACAGGCCACCACACCACTCCCGGCCGAGAACCATGTTTTAAATGAAAAGTATATGTGTGCTGAGTGAATCAAAATTTTGTTTTCCAGAGTTAGAATTTGGCGTTTATCAAAAGTTGCATAAAACCTGGCTTGGTTCTCATATTTATAATCCTAGCATATGGGAGGTTGAGGCAAGAGGATTACCTGGAATAGAGCAGCCTGGGAAAGAGCCTGCATCAAACGCTAAAAGCACTCGTGCACACACCCACCAAAACAAAACAAAACACAAAATCAAAACCTAGGAGCAGGGACAGGCTGTGGACTTGATTTATTTGTAGACTGCTTCCCCAACATTTATGAAGCTTTAGGTTTAATCCAAAGTACCTCACTCTCCCCAAAAGCTACAGCAGATATTCTGAAGAAATATGTAGAACCAGAATAAAAATAGTTTGTAACTTGTATTAGATTACAAACGAGCATTATTTTGCAGGAACACATCCAGGTTTGAATCAGATAAACAGAAGTACTTTACTTGGCTGTGTTGATCTTGTTTTAGTGACCTGAGAAGATGTCTGGATTTCTAGAAGGTGCAAGATGTTCGGAGTGCATGGACTGGGGAGAGAGGCGGAATACTGTTGCCTCCATCGCTGCTGGCATTCTAGTGAGTGTCCTGGAGGCTTTGGCCTTCTTACTGATGTGTGTCAGTATAGACCTTTTGGATTGTGTGTGTTGGCTTTCAAGAGTATACTTAGGCTGGGCAGTGGTGGCGCACACCTTTAATCCCAGCACTTGGGAGGCAGAGTCAGGCAGATCTCAGTGAGTTTGAGGCCAGCCAGGTCTATAATGCTAGTTCCAGGATGGTCAGTGCTGTTAAACAGAGAAACCCTCTCTCCAACAAACAAACAAAAAAAAAGTATACTTTAAAAAATTGATCACCAGATTTACTTAGTGATGTTTTATTTGTGAGTTTTGTTAGTAGTGTCAGTGTAATTTTGTGAATAGTTGGCAGAATGAAACATCCTTTATGCATTTATTTATTGTTATGCTGACTCTCAGTGAGTACAGTAAATTTAAAAAAGAGTTGAAGAGCCGGGCAATGGTGGTGCACGCCTTTGATCGCAGCACTTGGGAGGCGGAGGCAGAGGCAGAGGCAGGTAGATGTCTAAGTTCGAGGCCAGCCTGGTCTCCAGAGCAAGTTCCAGGCCAACTAGAGCAATAATGAGACCCTTTCTCAAAAAAGGAAAGAAGGAAAAGGAAAAGAAAGGGTTAGAGAAACAATCTGGTCTTCACCAGTCAAGGGAGATAATCCCATTTCTCTGGTTATCCAAAGGTCACATTCCCCTTAATCTCATAGGGAAAAGCAGTAGGGAGCTCAAGAGCTTTTTTTATTTTCTTTCTTCTTATACAGGGCCTCATGTAGTTCATGTTGGCTTCAAACTTTCTAGTATAGCCAAGGATGGCCTTGAGCCTCTCCTGTTTCCCAAGTGCTAGGATTACAGGTGTGCCCCTTCTTAATCCTTAAAATATAACACTCAGAGGTAATTTACAAAATAATTATTTACATGGCAGATTCCTCTTGCAGTCTGATCCTAGGTTTAAGATCGTACCTGCTGCCTATCCTAAAGATAAATAATTTTACTAAACACTGAACCCAGAACCTCACAGAGTAGGCAAGTTCTCTGTCACTGAGCTGTAGCCCCAGCCTGGAAGGAAGTAAATGAATGACTAGAAACCTAACTTTAAATGTCTTCTCTTTACCTAGTCTCTGATTTTTATCATCTTTTTAAAAGAAATCTTCATATATTTTTTTCCCAAAGCCGTGATATTTATTACCATTTTAGAAACTCTCAGATTAGTCTATGAATAAATCACCTTGAATGCAGGGCTGGAGAGATAGTTAAGAGTACTTGTTGCTCTTAAAGAGGACCCAAATTCAGTTCCCAGCACCTACATGGAGGCTCACAACCCTCTGTAATCGAGCTTCCTGGGTTCTGATGCCCTCTTTCCAACTTTATGGACACACCAGGCATATTCATGATGCATATAGACATATATGCAGGCAAAACATTCAGACATATAAATATTTTTAAAAATGTTTTAGGTCTTGAACACATTTGGCTGGGAGAGTGCCCACAGGCCACTATTTGTCCCAGTCAATAAAGGCATTATCAGTAAGCATATACATCTGTCTATAATCTGCTAAAGGAAATTGATTGCCTTAAAATAACTTTAAATCAGGTGGCAATTGCCTTTAATTCCAGCACTTGGGAGGCAGAGGCAGGTGGATCTCTGTGAGTTCAAGGCCAGCCTGGTCTACAGAATGAGAAAAAGGAGGCTTGTTTCAAACCCTTCTAAGCTATTGGTCAGGATTTGGTTAATAGCATCTTGTATATGTGGTACTGAGGATAGCAGCTGGGGCCTTGTGCACACCAGCCAATGTTCAACTTGCAAGCTACATCCGCATCACTCTTAATGCCGTCCTGTTCAGTTGGTTTTTGTTTTAGTTTTTTTTGGCCGGGGGTGGGTGGTGGGTGGGTGGGGGAGTTGTTTTGTGTTTTTTTGAGACACAGTTTGTCTGTGTGGCCCTGATACAGACTCAATGCAATTATACTGAAGCCCTTTGAATACTGCAGTTGGTAGGCATGAACAATCCCACCTGACTTCACTTTACTCCTTCTCCATGGTATGTCATAACTTACTGGTGGCAAAATGAGCCTACAGATTTGTAAAGTCTGTACTAGTGTAAGCAGGTTCAGGGTACCTGATATTTAATCAGCTGGTGAGCAGCCTACAGATTGCAAGTGTGAGGCTGCTGGAATGGTTGTTGAAATATGGAAATTCATTGGAAGGGGTTTTTTGTTTGCAACACTCCATAGCCACCCATGTGCTGTTGCTGTCATGTCTCGCTGATGTCACCTTATTTTGTCTGTTTTTAGTTTTTCACAGGGTGGTGGATCATCATAGATGCAGCTGTTATTTATCCCAGTATGGAGGAATTCAACCACTCATACCATGCTTGTGGCGTCATAGCAACCATAGCCTTCCTCATGTAAGTGTGGGGTTACCTAGAGTGTCACAAACTAAATGGTCCTAGACGCAATTTAAAATTCTAGTGGGTAAGAAGGACAGCCGGGCACAATGGCACACTGCTGGAACTTACAATCCCAGCTCTCAGGGAACAGAGAGAAGAGGATTGCTGAAAGTTTCAGGACAGCCTAGACTACCAGCCAGGACACTGTTCTCAACAAGCTAGACAGAGGGTATACAGGGATGGCTCAGTGTTTAAGAGCATGTATTTCTCCAGCAAAAGACCTGAGTTTGATTCCCAACACCCTCATGGTGGCTTACAACCCCCTGTAACTCCAGTTCCAGGTACCAAGTGTGTGTGTGTGTGTGTGTGTGTGTGTGTGTGTGTGCGTGCGCGCATAAAATAAATCTAAAACAAGATAAAAATCCCAGCACTTGCGTAGGTTGAGGCAGGAGGATTGCTTTGAGTTCAAGGCTGACAAGACAGTCCCTTTCTTCTCTCCACTCGCATAGTACCTCCCTTCTTTCCTCAGCTGTGCTTACTTCTGTTGTGGCAGAGTTTAACATTTCCTGTTCGCCTCGGAAACTGTGTGCTTTCCTTATGGGCTTTTCACCCTCCCACAGGAACTAATTTCACAGTCAGCCTCTGTCCTCAGTGTGAGAGAGATGGTTAAGGCTAAAACAGGAGCAGTCCATAGGAGAGTGAGAGGGACAGTGAGTGAGATTAAGTGATAGCATGTTAAATGACTACAAGTGCAGATGGGAAGAACCTGACAAGGGGCCAGGAGCTGGAGAGGAGCCAGGAACTGGGCGGGGGAGTTGGGGGGGGGGGGGCGGGAGCTGGAGAGGGGAGAAAGGCTCACTGAAGCTGTGACTATGAATTTGAAATGTTCCTTCTGGTTTTTGCCTTCTAGCTGTACAATAATAACTTTGTCCCCCTGGTGTTCCTGTCCTGTCTCTCTGACTGGCCCTCTGTGTTTGATAAGTTGTCATGGGTTCTCATTCTTTGTCCTTTTGTGCCCCATCCCAGTTCATCTCAGGGTCCGTCTCCCATCTTGCCCAATGAATTCCAAGGACTTTTCCTTGTTTCTGTGCCTGTATATTTCCTTAATTACAAGTGCTTTTTCTGCGAACCAGCTGGGTTTTTTCCTAAGATTTATTATGTATACAGTCTTTTGCCTACATGTATTCCTGCACACCAGAAGAGGGCACCAGATCTCATTATAGATGGTTGTGAACCACCATGTGGTTGCTGGGAATTGAACTCAGGACCTCTGGAAAAGCAGTCAGTGCTCTTAACCTCTGAGCCATCTCTCCAGCCCCCCAGCTATTGTTTTTTATTCAGGGTTCCACGATGTAACCAGATTGGTCTGGAATTGGTTATTCTCACACTTCAACCTCCCAATGCTGGGGTTACATATGTGCACCCCCACACAGGCCTGGCCTTGAGCATGCTTCAGTCCTTTGCTCAGATAGCTGTTAACCCTTGGCGTCCATTCTTACTTGAGGAGTCTGAGAGGTTGAGAACACTTCAGTCCCAGGTCAGGACTTCAGCTAGGGTGAATGGATAAGGTGTTATGGATAAGGTGTTGCTGTCCTGTTCAACACAAGGGTAAGGGGGCTTACCTCTGGTCATCAGTGCTCTCAGCCATAGGAATTCTCCCCATAATGTTCTTGTAATACTAAGGAGAAAAGCCACCCCACCACCCTGCTTATGAGGACAAGTAGTGGCCTGGCCTGCTGTCGGCCAGAGGGATTGGCAAGTTGTGACCACAGCTAAGTTTGCAAACCAAGTTCTATTGAGTCATTACCACACTCTGCTGTTGCTGTCTGTATCTTTTCTCTCCATGCATGTGGGCATATGCCTGCTTGTGTGTGTGCATTCTCCTTGTGCTTGGGATGCAACTCAGGGCCTTGAGCATGCCAAGCAAGCACGCTGGCATAGCCGAACCCTTATCCTTACTCCATGTGTGGTTATGGGTGCTTATTTGTGATGGTGTGACAGACGTTTCATCGTTCATAAACGTAAAATATTCTGTGATCTTTAAGGAAATTCAGACAAACTCAGGGAAAGTTTGCAGGTGCTGAGAAGGCAGACTAAAGGAGGAATTTATTCTTATATCCACAGACATTTGATGACCCTGTTCCCACCCTACTTCTCTCTCCTGCCCCAGTAAGCCTTCTATTCCCAGGCCTGTGCTGTGGCTTCCCCATGCAGACTGAGTGTGAGCTCCTGTTTCCTTTCCCTCTGCTCCATACATGTAAAGGAACAGATGCCATCACTCTGTCTTTATTATATATTATGTACTTGCTGGATAGCCCGTGCTGGCCTGGAATGTTATGCTCCTTCTGCCTTGGGTGCTGGGTATATTTTCACTTATATGTACTCCTGTATCAGTCTCTGAGATTAAGTCAAAACTCTTTCGTCTGTCTAGATGTGCCTCTCTCCAGATGTTTCTCTTTCCAGATGTGCGTCTTGTTCCTTCTCTGTCTGCAGCTCACAGAGGCTGTGTGCCAGGGAAAGGTGAAAATACATCTACACCAAGTACAGGGACCTCAAAGAATTTATTTTAACCTGTATTTTACTTACTTACTTTTGGTTGTTTGAAACGGGGTCTCTCTGTTTAATAGCTCTGACTTTGTAGACCAGAGTGGCCTTGGACTCACAGAGATCCACCTGCCTCTGCCTCTCAAGTGCTGTGATCAAAGGCTTGTGCTACCACCTTGTGGCTATACTGTATTTCATAATTATTGAGAGAGAAAAAAAATTCAAAGGTTTTAGTTTAAAATACTCTTCCCCCCCCCAAAAAAAAAAGAAGACTTTTTTTTTTCCTCCTCCAGAATCCATTCAAAATGAGTCCCTGTGCATGGTGATGGACACCTGTAAATCCCAGCACTTACAGTCATCCCTTCCAGCCTTTCCCTAGTCCAGCTGCCAGATTCCACACATTGCTGCCTGCGATGGGTGGTCTAGCACAGGCACGCAGGTCCAGACAAGGTGAAGGTCTGTGCAGTGGGAACAGAAGTGTGGAAGTCTCAGCAGGTTGGGAAGGCTGTTTGTGTTGGAGGAAGAGCACACTTCATTCCTGATCTTGCTGTGTTTGAATAGGGTCCACTCCAGGTCCAGGATGGTCTTGAACTCAAGGCAGTTCTCCTGCCTCAGTCTTCCATGTTCTGAGACAACTTTTTGAGAATTTTTTGTTGGTGTTGGTTTGGTTTCGTTTGATTTGGTTTGGTTTGTTTTTTTCAAGGTAAGGTTTCTCTGTATAGCCCTGGCTATCCTGGAACTTGCTCTGTAGACCAGGCTGTTCTCAAACTCAGAAATGTGCCAGCCTCTGCCTCCTCAGTACTGGGATTAAAGGTGTGCACCACCACCAGCCAGCCAATTTTTTTGAGAATTTTTAAAAAAGATTTAGTATTACATATACAGTGTCCTGCCTGCATTATGCCTGCACACCAGAAGAGGGCACCAAATTTCATTATAGATGGTTGTGAGCCACTGTGTGGTTGCTGGGAATTGAACTCAAGACCTCTGGAAGAGCAGCCAGTGCTCTTAACCTCCGAGCCATCTCTCCAGCCCCGGCTCAGTTGTTTTCAAGGTTAATGTTTAACAGTTATGTATGTGGTATATGAGTACAGACCCCCCTGGAGCTGCAGTTACTGGTGGCTGGTGAGCTAGGAGGTGAACTCGGGTCCTCTGCTTCGCAGCACATGCTCTTAACTGCCAAGCTGTCACAAGCACTCAAATCACCCGAAACATTTGTTAATATTAGGTTTTGTGGCTCCGCGCTGTAGATTCTGCCTCAGTAAGTTTGGGGTGAGGTCAGAAGCTTTCAAACAAGGCCATTTCTCCCAGTCTAGACCACAGCTATTGGCTCCAGGACATGGGTTACTTGAAGGGACTTCGTTAAGTGACTTGAGTCATGTGGACCCATGACTCGAGACTCAGGAGACCTCACCTTGAATTGGGGCAACCCTAGCTTTTCGCATTTAATAATTTGATGTTACAGACAGCATCTCTTTGGAGGGAAAGCCCCTGACTTCTCGCTTTTCCTCTTCCCACAGGATTAACGCAGTGTCAAATGGACAAGTGCGAGGTGACAGCTACAGTGAAGGCTGTCTGGGCCAGACAGGTAAAATAGGCACCGGCATCTTACTATGAATCTTTCTTCCCTGGAGTGAGATGACTACACAGAAGGATGCTGGTCAAGCTGCTTGAGTCCTGGTGTAGGATGGGGTGCTGGATTCCAAGGCATAGGCCACAGCAGGCTCTGAGTGCAAAAACCAGCAGGCTTGAATGTAGGAGCTCAGCAGTAATAAGTAGCCTTATTATTGCTCCAGTCTCCAGGCTGCAACAGAGAGCAATATTTGCAAAGCACAATCTGAAGCACATTAAACTACCTGTATTTGGTTGTATTAGCACTTTCTAGACAGGGTCTCACTATGTAGCCATGGCTGGCCTGGAACTATAGGTGTATATCATTATACCTGGCTTGCATTTTGAAATAGTTTGTAATTTTTTAAAATTTATTTACTTATTTTTATTACATATACAATGTTTTGTCTGCATATCTGCCTGCAGACCAGAAGAGGGCACCAGATCTCATGATAGATGGTTGTGAGCCACCATGTGGTTGCTGGGAATTGAACTCAGGACCTCTGGAAGAGCAGTCAGTGCTCTTAACCTCTGAGCCATCTCTTCAGCCCACCCCCCCCCACTTTTTTTTTTAACATGTGTGGATGCTTTGCCTATGTGTCTGTCTGTGTACCACGTGTGTGCCTGGTGACAGCAGAGGCCAGACGAGAGTGTTGGATCTCCATGTGGGTGCTGGGAACCAAACTTAGGTCCACCAGAAGAGCAGCAGCAGTGTTTTTATCTGCTGTGCCTTCTCTAAGCCCTATGTCTAGCTATTTAAGAAGGTTCAAGGGATGCCATTGGGTTATCAGACTTGAGTAACAAGCACATTACCTACTGAGCCATCTCAGTGGCCCCAGGCTTTGAGACAAGATCTTGGGTAGCCCAGGCTAACTTCAACTTTATACAGTCAAGTATGGCCTTGAACTTCTGATCCTCCTGCCTCCACCCCTCAAGATTGTGGATCATAGGCGTGTGTGCCATCATGGCTGGCCATCATTGTGCCATCATTGTGGGTTTGTTTTTTATATTGGTTTATTTCTTTTTGTTGTTGCTTCCAGACATGGTTTCTCTGTGTTTTCCTGGCTGTCCTGGAACTCACTCTGTAGACCAGGCTGGCCTTGAATTTGGAGATCACCTCTCTCTGACTCCCAAATGCTGGGATTAAAGGCATGTGCCACCACCTGCAGGCATATATTTCTGTTTATTTTGTTTATATTGTTTATTTCTGTGGTGTGTATGTTACAGTCTGTAGCATTTGCTGGCCTACCTCACTGTAGTTCAGGCTGGCCTTCCCTCTGCCTCAACCACCCCTATCTGTTGGGGAGGATTGAGTGTGGGTGTACACACTTCCATAATGCCTTCATGGAAGTTAGAGGACAGCTTATTAGAGTCAGTCCTCTGTTGTTAACATTTAGATTGCAGGAAGCAAACTGAGGTATCAGGCTTGGCAATGTGTCCCTTACCTGAACCCTCCGTCCCCCATCAGCCCTTTTGTCTTTGAGGCAGGGTCTTCTGTAGCACAGGCTGGCCTTGAACTTCAGACCCTTTTGCCTCCAATTGTTGGGATCACAGGGATGCATACACATTCAGCTTTGTCTTTGTAAAGTCGGCAACTGTCTGCTGAGCAGCTGTGGTAACATGGTGTCTTTGCAGGCGCTCGCATCTGGCTCTTCATCGGTTTCATGCTGGCCTTCGGATCCCTGATTGCATCCATGTGGATTCTCTTTGGAGGTTATGTTGCTAAGGGTAAGGAAATGCTGGCTACATTTTAATCTCATGCTTGGATTTTACATCAAAACTGTCTACTTGGCTGGGCAGTGGTGGCGGCACATGCCTCCCAGCACTCAGGGAAACTTAGGAAGCAGAAGCAGGCGGATCTCTGAGTTTGGGTCTCTGTGAGTTCAAGGTCAGCCTGGTGTACAGAGAGTTCCAGGACAGAAGCTCCAAAACTATACATTCTTGTCTTGAAAAACCGAAAGAAAGAAAAACTTTTTTTAAATAATATTTTATATGTATATGAGCCAACTATTGCAATGTATTTTACCTGGAGACATATTCTCCTCCATCAGTAGATAGCTTTGCATGTTTTTTTTCCTTCCCTTTGAAGGATTGGGATACAACTCCACACCCTGCTGTCAACTCCATAGTAGAATCCCCAGTCCTGTGACCCGAGAGAAGCAGCTTAAAAAGAGAGGGCCTGTCTTGGCTCAGGCCAGAGCATATACAGTTCAGGGGCATCTGGCTCCATGGCTCTGGTGTTGATACAGCAGGATGGCATGGCTCAGTGTACCAGAGATGCTCACCACACAGCAGCCAGGAAACAAACCAACAGGAATGAGCTAGGACCACAACAGGCCTTCCAGTTCAAAGCATGTCCCCTGTGACCCACCCCTTCCAGGGAGGGCCTGCCTGCCCAGTCCTGCCACTCCCACCGGTCAAGAGTTTATATCCATGGTTGAATTTGCTCATTGATTAGGTGAGTGCCTGTCGTGGTCTGTCCTGGGGTGTTCGTGGATACGCCCCAGTCAGGTTGTCAGTGACTAGTTGTCACATCTCTGCAGAGCTCTAACAGCCCAGTAAGGAGCTAACTAAGGACTGAGCCCACAGCCTTTGCAGGCAGCCGCTCTCCCACTGAGCTGATACACAGCCCTCCTTTTTGGGGGGTTTTGTTTATTTTTATTTTGGTGAAACAGACTCTTGTTGTGTATGTAGCCTTGGCCTCAGATTCTCATCAATGCTCTTGCCTCACTCAGAATCCCAGATTCTAGGATGATAGGTGTTCAGCATCAGACCAGGATAAGTTCCTGCTGTGTAACCTCAGGTGGCCTGGAATTAGCAATCCTCCACCTACCGAGTGTGGAGTTTATATGTGTTTACCACATTGTCACATTTAGTCAACATTTATTCAGGATGCCTTCTTGGTAATGTGGTGTTGATCTCCTTTTACATAGGAAAAATAATTAACAGTTGCATGTGCTGTTAAGGCCAGAGCTGGAAAAGGCCTTGGGTCCCTGACTGAAATTCCACTTGAGGGACCCTAGAGAAATAGGAAACATATTTCGCAGTCCAGAGAAAATAGTCCATGGCTCTCATAGTAAAAATGTAGTGCCAGGCAAAGCTTGGACCAGCCTCGTCTGATTTGGTTGATTGTTTTGTTACTGTTGTTGTCATGAGACACACTCTCCTTATGTAGCCCTGACAGTGTTTATTAATGTGCAGTAGTAGCGGCCTAAACAAAACTTGAGGCTGTTTTGGGATAAGAAAGAGCTGACAGTCTGTGCCTCTGGGCTGAGCTGTCATTCAGTGAGTACTGTGGCAGCCTGGGGCAGAGGTGCAGAGGTTTCAGCCCAGGGTTCCTGTAGTGTCTTCCACCTCTCAGCTAAAGCTACTGAGTCCTTCCACATGTACAGGCCTGTCAAAGGACATGCCTCTCTCTCAACCTCTCCCTTTGCCTGCAGTGGGGTCCTGTTAGGACAGTTGGCTCACGTCACAGTCCCTTGTCATGATTGCCTGGCCCCTCAGGTCTGTCCCCTCACCTCCCTGTTCTCACTTCTCTTACCCAGCCGCCATTCCTCTCCCATGCTGGCTATTCCTGCCTCAGGGCCTTTGTCCTCTGTGCTTCTGCTTGTCCCCTGCCCTCACTCTGGGGTCTTCCTGGCCTCCGGGTCTAATGTGTCCATGCGCCCTACTCCCTCTTCTGAGTTGCTCTGTCTTCTCCGATTGCCCCAAGGGCAGGTGGTGCGGCTCCCTGAAGGCCAGACAAGTGTCAGTTGTGTTCTGCGGGGTCCTCAGCGTATCTCACAGTGTCCTTTATGTATAATGTGTCCTCAGGGAGTAGTAGTACCTGAACAGAGGGATCTGACATCTACTGAGCCAGTGCTGCCTGCTGTGCATTATGTCATCGAATCTACCCATCACTGCTGCCAGAATTGTCTGTTGTGCAATGCAAGAAAGCTGGTGTTTGCTAGTGTAACTGTTCGGAAATTGTAAACCTCTAAGTGTTACAATTGTTTTCACAGAAAAGCCCGTAGTATATCCTGGAATTGCTGTATTTTTCCAGAATGCCTTCATCTTTTTTGGGTAAGTTCTGATTTTCATTCTTAATCGCCCATGTGTGCGTGTATCCTTTAAAGGAAGGAATTCGTCTGTAACCCAGGCTGAATACAGACTCCTGGACTCAGGCAGTCCTTCAGCGTCCTAAGTAGCTGGAGCCACCAAGTGTGTGCCACTAGGCCTGGCAGGCTCTTTCCCACCTCCTGCATTCCAGGCATTAGCGATACCGTGGGCCTCCACCCTTAGCCCTTGGCTTCTTGGCATTTGAATTCCTGAGGTGCTGTTTCTTCACCCAAAAGTGCCTAGTTATGTTTTCTATCTCTGTGATAAAACACCAGAACCAAAGCAACTTGGGGAGAAAGGGTTTATTTAAAGGCTTACACTTTGAAATCACTGTTCATCACTGAAGGAAGTCAGGACAGGAGCTCAAACAGGACAGAAACCTGGAGACAGGCGCTGATGCAGAGGCCATGGAGGGTGCTGCTTTCTATTTGCTCCTCAAGGCTTGCTCAGTCTGCTTGTTTATAGAACTCAGAACACCAGCCCAGCGATGGCTCCATTCACAATAGACTGGGTCCTCTCTTATCAATCACTACTTAAGAAAATGCCCTACAGGCTTGCCTACAACCCAGTCTTATGGGGGCATTTTTTTAAAATTGAGATTCCCTGCTCTCTGGTGATTTTATTTAGCTTGAGTCAAGTTAACATAAAATTAACCAGCACACCCCGTCTCATCTAAACTCCTGTTCATCCATCAAAGCCCGTTTCAAATAAGGCCATCCTTTGGATCCTTTTCATAATTTAGTTACTTCTTTATTACTATTGTGTATGCATATGGAGGTGAGTGTGCATATGTGCACACGTGTTACCACACATGTGGCAGTCAGAGGACAACTTGAACAGTTGCTATACTCTTTCCACTTTTACATAGGTCTCAGGAAACTCTGGTTGTCGGGCTTTCTCAGCTAAGACTTTACCCATGGAGCCATTGTCCTGCTTTCGTCTGAATCGTTTTCAAGAATTCAGAAAGTGACAGCGAGGCATAGTGGCTCATACTTACAGTCATGCACTGGAAGGCAGAGGCAGAGTTGTTCAAGGAAAGTGTGTTTTGTATAGTAGGTTCCTTGCCAGCCAAGGCTACACCATAATACCCCTTCTCATAAAAACAGAAACCTGAACTCATTCAAGGAGAATGAGTTATGTGTTTCAGGCCTTCTTGGTGTTTGGTGTGTGTGTCCGCCACCCGCCAAAGGCCACCCACTGAAGTATGTGATGCATGTCATCAGACGTGAGCAGCTTAGGGATCAAGACTGTGGGCCTAGCACACTAAGACAGCCCATGAAGGTACATGGATGGGCTGGAGCTGGCATGCTCACCCCAGGCCTGTGTTCCATCCCTTGCTCACCCCCAAAAGTCTTGTTGGATCCAGTAGGTAATGAACACTACCAAATACTAACTGGCTTTTCAGAAGCCTCCGCAGTAAGAGCTCAGGTCTGGGGACCGTGACAGTGAGTAGCAGTCTGGCATTACGAAGAAATCATGTCTCTAGGACAGTCAACGTGTGTGGATCTTGGGTGCTTTTCCTCAGCGTGTGTCGTGATGTTTCTCTGTGATATATGCTGTGCTTTCTGCTCTGTCCACAGAGGGCTGGTGTTTAAGTTCGGCCGCACGGAGGACTTATGGCAATGAAGATTCCCACCTCAGCAGCACAGCCACCCGCATGGGATTTTTTTTTTCACTGCTCACCCAGTCTTTTGTAATGCTGTTTTCTAAACGTATTTCTGAGTATAATCTCAGCTTAAAATTGTATAATGCTAGAATCATGAGAACTCCTATGTAAACTGCAACAGTCTAGTATGGTGTGCTCCTATTCAGCTTTTGCAATGGCAGAGGAAACTGTTGACATGAGTAATTTGTCAGCGTCTATCATGGTCTAAAGAGTTGATGGTGGAGAAATGGCAGAGTCTTTGGGGTGAGGATTTGCTCTGGGATCCAAAGTGTTTGTTTACTAAGCACGGCCTCCACCGTGTCCAATGTGGAATAATGTATAAACATTTTCTTGTTATTCAAAACTGTTCAGTGGTCAGAGTGCTTTTTCATTATACTGTGTATATGGCTTGTGTGGTCCTACCAGGAAATTGTGCAGCTTCCTTTTCATGTAAATGGCCTAAGATAACCTGTGAAAATGGTTCCTAACTCTCTCAAGCCAGAAAACTCTTCAAAGCATGTAAGTCAAGAGCTTCAAATACCTGTTCCCACTAAGAACTCCCGTGGTGCACGGACTATTGAGTATGTGGAAGGTGGCACTTTAAAGAAGGAATGTGTGCCATTCTGGCGGGAAAATGGAAGAAGTGGCAGGAGTGGCCAGGCCCAACACAGGGCTGGACGGTGGTGTCCCAGACTCTGCTGTACACACTTAAACACAGGACTGGCCAGGGGTGGTGGCACACCCTTTAATCCCAGCACTCAGGAGGCAGAGGCAGGAAGATCTCTGTGAGTTCCAGACCAGTTTGGTCTACAAGAGCTAGTTCCAGGACAGGCTCCAAACAATACAGAGAAACCCTGTCTACAAAAAACAAAAAGAAAGAAAGAAAGAAAGAAAGAAAGAAAGAAAGAAAGAAAGAAAGAAGGAGAAAGAAAAAGAAAGAAAAGGAACAACAGAAACTGTAGAACTGAAGGGTTTGGACATAGATTCTTCAGCCATTGGAGATTTTTGGGAGAACTGAGCACCCTACACTTACCAGACTTACATGGTTAACATGTGTCCCAGCGCCACAGCCAATGGATATGCTCCTTACAGAGAAGGACAGAATTCCTTGGAGCCAGCAGAGGAGGCTGCACAAATAGTGACAGCCCAGAAGAAACTGAAGACATTCCACATGAAGTAAATGCAGGTAAAAGGGAGAGACCCTTACAAACATTTCAGTAAGAGGTACTCCATCCAGGGCCTCCCAGAGACAACGAGAGTGCACTAGAGGAGCCCAGGCCACCACCAGGCTCCCTCCCTCCTGTGGACATCGCCATCGAATTGCTAGTTCAGATAAGAGAACATAACCAGCTGTGACATGGGGTCCCGGTGGGTACAGATGCAAAGAAGAAAGGGCACAGACTTGACCCTCTCTTAGATGACAGTTTCTAGGACTTGACAGTTTCTGGCTTAGGTGAAATCTCCTTGTTTTCATTTTTGACTTTTCGAGACAGGGTTTCTCTGCGTAGCCTTAGCTGTCCTGGAACTCTCTCTGTAGACCAGGCTGGCCTCAAACTCAGAGATCTGCCTGCCTCTGCCTCCTGAGTGCTGGGATTAAAAGTGTGCACCACCACCACCACGTTTGACAAATATATAGTGGCTTGAATTCTGTGTTTCATTTTACCTCTCAAAAGATAATCCAAGTCGAGCACACCCCACGGTTGGTTAGCATTACATAGACTGGCTGTCAGGGGACTCTTAATTGTTTGTTCCCCACGGCAACTATTGGCCTTCCCGAAACACACACACACACACACACCCCACAGCTCCACCGCACATAACACAGTTATGGTTAGGGTTAGGGTTAGTTTTCGGAGCAGAGCTTGAAGTCTCAGCCTTCCTTGTGCTGCTGCAGTTGCCCACGGGGAGCCATGGCTGCCGTTATAGGTGGCTTAGATGTGTGGCGTGGGTTTGGAAGATGCTGGCTTGTCAGAACACAAAGGACTGCTCCGCTGCCGTCCTCCACGGCCCCACTCTCTCCCCACAGCACGGTCTGAGGGAGCCAAAGCCTGTGTGCAATGACCAGATGTGAGGTTCCCATCACTTCCTGTGCTGCTGTCGCCGGGAGTTAGCCACCTGGGTAGTGGTGGTAGCAAGTGTGAGAAGAATGAAACAGCTGTGGACAGGATTGGACCAGAACTTTAATGAGGCGCCTGCAGCCAACAGCACTGATTGTATCTGTCATGAAACATTTGAACCTAAATCACCACTTGGAAGACTTTCTCTTAACACACGTTACAAACACAAATGGAATGCAAGGAGAGGGCATCTCCACCGTCATCCTCACTGTTCTCAGATGCTCTTGCTTAAAACCCGACAGCCAAGTGAGGGAACTGTGAAGGCAAAGCACACATTTAATTTCATTTCTCTGGCTTTTGGTTTTTAGGCACAGTTTCTGTGTTAGGTCTGGCTGTCTTGGAACATACTATGTAGAGGAGGCTGGGATCCGGATGTCACTTTCACAATCTTAAGTTAGGAGAGAGCTTAGCTCTATATGTCTCTTTCTCTATTTTTTGTTGATTTGTTTGTTTTTGGTGTGTGTGCTTAAATTATTTTTATTTATTATTATTATTTTTTAAATCTTTAGCCTGTCAGTAACGGCACACACCTTTAATACCAGAACTCAGGAGGCAGAGGCAGGAGGATCTCTGAGTCGAGGCCAGCCTGGTCTACAGGGTTTCTCCTTGTAACTGCCCAGGCTGACGTGGAACTCCCAATTAAAGGTGGTGTGCTACCACCACCTTAAGGCAGGGGCTCAGTGTAGCCTCAGTGCAGTCTGCAGTCACACAGAGGACAAGATTGCCCTTTCTTGGTAGAAGTAAGAACTCTCTGGTGGCTTGGCTACTTTGCTTTTCTGATCTTCAGCTTTAACCCCAGCATCTGTCACTGGGTTTTTTTTTAATTCATGCTACATTTGGCACCCAACTTTTAAGGTACAAATTCACTGGCCAGAGCTGCATGCAGGGCTCTCACCGGAGTCACTGTCCAACTGGCTAGGATTTCTTTTGTTTTTTCCCCCAAGACTCTGAGCAAGTTTGGGATTTTCCTGTTGTAGTCTCTCTAAAACAATCTCCAGTGGGCCTCTGTTTCCTTATGTTTACGCTTGAGGCACTTGAAGAGGACTCCCATGAATTGTCCTCTGATCTTGAAAACACACACACACACACACACACACACACACTAAACCTACATGCTAATAACTTGAAAAATCTTACCTTCCAGAAAGCCTGATCATCAAAGTACTTGCTTGTGTGGGGAGCTCTCCACACTCTGAAAGTTAGGAGCCAACCTTAAACAAATGATGGTTAAATGTTAAAATATGCAGAGCTCATTTGTTACTTCAAGATCACTGAAATAAAGTGGGTGGTGGCACACGCCTTTAATCCCAGCACTTGGGAGGCAGAGGCAGGCGGATCTCTGTGAGTTCAAGGCCATCCTGGTCTACAGAGTGAGTTCCAGGACAGCTTGGGCTGTTACACAGAGAAACCCTGTTTCAGAGAAAGAGAGATCACTAAATCTCCCCTCCCTATAATCTTGAGACAGACAAATGGAAGCTCAGTGGGTCCTGCATTCGTTCTATAGATATATCCTATAGAACCATGTGACTGCAGAACTGAAGTCATACCCAGCAGCATCCAGTGGGTGTGGATCTGACAACCTTCCCCAAGACATACTAGAAGGGCCCTGGCACAGCTGAGAGAGATGGCATACACCTGAAACCCCAGCACTCAGGAGGCAGAGGCATGGAGATCACCAGTCAGAGACTCCTTCGGCTTCATACCCAGAGAGGGATAGAGGGAGGGAGCAGGGAGGGAAGATGGTGATGAGGAATGATGAATCTATTTCAAGCACAAGAGTACCTTGGAGAGCAACACCCTTGCTGCCCACAAGGATCAGAAAAGGGCAGTGGATCCCTGGACCTGGAATATTTAGGAATGGTTGTGAGCACCATGCAGGTACTGGGAATTGAACCTGGGTCCTCTGCAAGAGTAGCCAGTGCTTTTGACTGCTGAGGCCCCTCTCTGTAAGCGCCCAACCTCGACCAGCAAGGAAGATGCGACTCCGGGAAGATCTTCTTCATGCAGTTTTAATCAGGATCCTTGAACATCTTTCTTCTGACCTGCAGGGACCCCGGGGACCCCTGCACAGGCTTAAATCCCCTTGTGCTAACCAACCCCAATGAGCTACGTGGACCCTGCAAATAGGCTGCTCTAACGCGGAAGCAGACAGGCTGAACAGACTTAACCAAATCAGGGCTTGTTTATGCCAGAGAGCGCTCACCCTCGGGGAGGTGGAAGGCGGAAGCCAGCGCCATCTTTGAGGCGCGGCACTTCGCAGCTCTCTACACCTCTCCAGCTCTCCAAGTTATTTGTAGTCACCAGTTCTCTGATGTTGTGATGAGCCACAAGAAGGCTAACTGGTCTCCACTCACAGCATAAACCATTTTTCCCCTGTGCTCCAGCAAAACAAAGAAAGCTGCCTGAAAACCTGGGCATGGTGTTTAGGATGCTGAGGCAGGAGGGTAGAGAGTTCAAGACTGGCCTGGGCTACTGAGTGAGGCACTGTCTCAGAAAAAGGAAGAAAAGAAGGGAGGGGAGACAAGAGGAGGGACTTCCTGTGCTAAATTCAACACATTGTGAGCAGTGTGCTCACTAAAGTGTCCACTCTAGGAGGCTTGAGAATTTATTCTCTCCCCTGTTGTCCAGAGCAACTGGTTCATAGCAGAGATCAGATGCACCCAGCTGATTCTTTGATTTTTAAAAACAGCATTTGAGGGGCTGGAGGGATGGCTCAGAGGTTCAGAGTACTTGTTTTTTGAGAGGTCTCAGGTTCAACTCCAACACCTACAAGGTGGCTCACAATTGTAGCTCGTTTCAGAGGCTCCATCTCTCTCTCCTGACCTCCATAGTCAGTAGGCATGCAAGTGTAACGTAGACATATGTGCAGGCAAAACACCCATACACGTAAAATAAAATTAAAAAATAAATCTCTTAAAAATCATCATGTAACCAGGCAGTGTTTTAATCCCAGCACTCTGGAAGCAGAGGCAGGAGGATCTCTGTGAGTTCCAGGACAGTCAGGGCTCCATAGAGAAAAGCTGGAGCTGAGGGGTACATTCTGGAGAACCTGGTCAGGCATGCACACCTGTAACATGGCACCCTCTAGTGGACGTCAGCATGATACTGCACTGACCTGTTAGGAGTCCAGATGCCATTCCCATCGCCAGAACAAAGCTGAGAGCTCCAAAGTCATTGATCAACTGGCTGGTAACCCTGGAATGGACAAAGCAGAGAGGCCACTCACATATCAAGCTGCAGGCATGAGGACAAACAAGGCAGATGACATTGGTGGTGACATGGTCAAGAAGGACTGTGAAGAAACTAAGTGGCCTTTCCCCAGCTGCCATGTCCCTGCCACTTTCTTGTAGAGTTATGCAGATGTAATTGGGACAGGAGAGGTTCCACAGTTCTCTCTGGCACATCAAAGTCTCCAGACTCAGTGGGTCAGCCCAAGCCTGGCTGACACTGGCTCTTTAGTGTAATCATACACTCAGAGGCGTTGAATAACCCAACTTCCCCCTCCAGAGCTCATTAGTCCAGGCTGGCCTCCAACAGGCTATGTGGTAGACTCTACCTCTACCAAGTTTAAGCTCTTGGTCCTCCTACCTCCATCTGCCAAGTTCTGGGATTCCAGATGTATGCCAACACACCCAGTTTTTGTGCTAGAGGATGGAAAACGTTCTGCTGGCTGAGACACATCCCCTCTCCTAACCCAGCCCCTTTGGGCACTGCTCTTCATTCTTGAGCCAACAGTCCACAGACAAGAAGAAACACAAGAAAACAGACGGCTGGGCTCAGCTACTGGAGCATCATCCTTGCCTGTGTACTTCAGCTTGTAATCAAATAACACTCCTTGCTTGGCCTTCTCTCCGAACTCTAAGACAATTACAAAAAGGTAGAAATAGAGCCTTCACTGCCACCTCCACAAACGTTTCAAGGCCGCTCCTGACTCCATAGTAAAACTCAACACTTGGACCTCAACCACCTTGGCTATCAAAAAGTGTCTCAGTGGGCTTGAACCCAATTGGCCTGCTGTGTTGGCTTGTGGGGCCTCCAGGCTGTGTACCTGTGAGCCTGTGCCCTGGTCTTAAGCTGCCCCCTTTTTGAGAAGAAGTGGCCTGGAGAGCTGGTAGCTCCATACAAAGTATAGGTTAGGAACATTTCTGAAGCCAGATGTGGTGTTCACACCTATAATCCCAGCATTCAGGAGGCTGAGGCATGAGTGACTTCTAGGCCAATCTGAGCTACAGTGTAAGACCCTGTCTAAAAGAAAAAAAATCTAAGACAGGGTTTCTCTGTGTAACAGCTCTGATTGTCTTGGAACTCACTCTGTAGACCAGGTTAGCCCGTAACTCACAGAGATCCACCTGTCTCTGCTTCCTGAATGCCGAGATTAAAGGCATGCACCACTATGCCCAGCTCACCCTGTCTAAATGTAATAATTAAAAACAAAAATGTTTTCTGAATTAGTTGAGTCTGGGTACATGTCCTCCCAAGTTGGACGCAGGTTAAGGAAAGAGGCCAAGGCACCCACTTGAATATACGGTAGTTGCTCTGCACAGACATCAGACAGTAGGTGACTGCTCCTAGCAGACCAGGCAAGCCGAAGGTGTAGTGGATGCCACCGGGGTTCTGGATCTGCAGCATGCGGTCCAAACACACCTAGAGACAAAACGGTGTTATAAGCAGATCTATAAGCAAGACCCTCCCGGTTCTACAGGCTCTTGACACCAGGGTCACCACAGGGAGTGGACATGGAGGCTCACTGAAAGATGACTTATGCACGTGAGCGCGCGCACACACACACACACACACACACACACACACACACACCAGGAAACATTTCCAAAGCCAAGAAGAGAGGCCCGGAGACATGACTCAGCACTGACTGCTCTTTTACAGGTCCTCCAGAACCTCAGGGACAGTTCTGAGCACCCTCGTGGTGGCTTCCCACCATCCATAATTCCAGTTGTAGAGGATCTGGCCTCCCAATTCTGCATGTGGTCCACAAATGTACATACAGGCAAAACCTTCACATGAATAAAAAACAAATACAAGTTTGATTAAAAAAAAAATCTCAGAAAGGCTGAGAATATAGATTGATGGGAAAATGCTTTCCTAGAAGATGCAAGGGTCTGGTTTCCATCCCCTGGCATGCGCACGTACACACAAGTGTGCTCACACACACATGTAGAGGATTTACTGGCTAGGCCTGTGGGAGGACTGGGATCCTGCAATTCTGACAAACTTCCCAGTGATGTTATCACAATTGGAATGTGACACGACCCCCACAATTTATGGGATAGAGCATCTGCCTCTCCCAACCCCATGATTATCCTGTTCTAGGAAACTGTTGAGACAGTTTTAGGGTGAGACAGCTGCTGGAAGTAAGTTCCTGTGGATTGGGCCTTATAGGTTACACGCCAGCACAATATCCAAGCTCTCAACTTTGTGGTCCGCCAAAATGTGAACAAACAGCTGCTACCAACGTCCGCTGCCAGAGAGCCGCTGGCAGCCATGCTTGCCCACCACGATGGTTAGTGTCCCTGCAAACCGTGAGCCAAAATAAATCCTTCCCCCTTAAGTTGCTTCTTGGTGGTATTTGGTCACAGTGCCAAGGAAAGCAGCCCACACAGTCACCATTGCTGACGGTTTCCTGGTCACATCCTGAGAAGGGCGTGACACAGATTCCATTCCCATTTGAGGCTGACAACTCTGTGTTGTCATAGACTGGAACTGGGGACTATCCTCTGTGCTGTAGAATATTGGGCAACATCCCCGGCTTCTAATTTCCACAGCTCAGCACCATCCGAGCAAAACAGTCTCTAATCATTGCACATAAAATGAATAAATCTTTAAAAAAAGAGAAGTCAAGGGAACTGAGGCATTAAGACATCAAGAGACTTGTGTGGTGGGTGGTATCTTGTGTGTATTCTAACAAATAAAGCTTGCCTGAAGATCAGGGGGTGCAGCTAGCCAGCGTTAACCACAGAATTCTGGAAGTCTGTACAGATAAACAAGAAGGGATATAGCTGGGCAGAGAGAGGGGGAAAGGTGGGAGGAGACCGGAGCTCGCCTCTTTTGGGCCTGGAGATTTCGTAGAGGTAAGAACTCTGGTGTCTGGCTGCTCTGCTTCTCTGATCTTTCCACTTTCACCCCCTAATGTCTGACTCCGGGTTTTCATTATTAAGACCAATTAGAACTTTTGGGGCCTGAATTCATGAAAAAGCTGCTTGCCTGTAGCTTTGTGACCACCAGCACAGGTAAGAGCTGCACACCAGGCCCCGCTGGAGTCCCCGCCGCCTTGCTGGTTTTTTTCCTAAGCCTCTAAGTGAGTTTGGGGGTCTCTCTGCAGCAAACTCCATTGGCTTTTGGGCTCCAAACGCAGCAGCAAGAGTTGGCTGCTTTCGCAGGTTTCGCCATGCAGATGGCTGGCTGGCTCTTTGGCTTCTTTTCTCCTGGTGGGTTGTGGGCTTTCCCTGGACACTCTCCTCCAGCTGTTGACAAACTAGGTAGCTGCCTTGATACCCGCTCAGGCTTCTACTGTTATACGAAGCAGCACTCAGTTTCACATTTCACTGTCATCCGAATCATCATAGGCAGATTTGGTGAGACAATTGGGAATTCTTAAAGGGAGGAATTGACTAAAACAGAGAGTTTTCTTCCACATTAAAAAATGGAAAACATGGGGATGGAGCGATGGCTCAGACGTTAAGAGCACTGGCTGCTCTCCCAGAGGTCCTGAATTCAATTCCCAGCAACCACATGGTGGCTCACAACCATCTAAAATGAGATCTGGCGCCCTCTTCTGGTGTGCAGGCATACATGCAGGGAGAACACTGTATATACAATAAATAAATAAATATATTTTTTTTAAAGAATGAGAAACACAGCAGGGGCAGTGGTGCATGCCTTTAATCCCAGCATTTGGGAGGCAAAGGCAGGCAGATCTCTGTGAGTTCGAGGTCAGCCTGGTTCACAGAGCTAGTTCCAAGACAGCCAGGACTGTTTTACAGAGAAACCCTGTCTCAATAAATAAATAAACAAACAAACAAACAAATAATAAAGCAAAGGGGAGGACATTATTACAATGGAGGGAGTTAGGCCTCTGTATGATAATACACTGGATGGTTTGAAAATGGAAAATTAAGTGAGGGGATGACTAATTTAGATGGGATTTATGTAATGTCAACTATAAGCATCAGTTTTATCACTAAAAAAGATGGTTAATATGAATGCTAGGATACAAGTTTTAGAAAAAGCTATTAAAACAGCTCATAGAGATATTCAGACCCAGATAAAGGAATTAAATGGAGAACTATTAAGGTTAAGGTTAGAGAGGAACAGCCTAAGGTTTTCAAACAATCAACTTTAATTTATCCAGTCACCTTACAGGAACAACTGCCAAGTGATAGGTATCCCCAAGGCTGTGCAAGAGCTGAGTGGTCTCCTGTAGAAATGGTAATTCCCCCACCTCCTTTCCCCCCCACTCCATAGAGTCTTTTTTTTTTTTTTTTTTTTTTTAAGATTTACTTATTTATTATGAATCCCTGCAGGTCAGAAGAGGACACCAGATTTCATTACAGATGGTCATGAGCCACCATGTGGTTGCTGGAAATTGAATTCAGGTCCTTTGGAAGAGCAGCCACAGTGCTCTTAAGCTCTGAGCCATCTCTCCAGCCCTGAAATGTTAGATTTAAGGAGATTCAAGGAAGTCTTAGTCTCATATGGCATCCATTCACCTTTTGTGAAGCAGATGTTAAACTCCTGGTCAACTTGTAATAGAATTGTCTATCCCTCAAGACTGGAGAGACTTGGTTACAGCAGTCCTCAATTACAATGGAGGACCTGGTGGAGAGATGAGGCTAGGACCATTGAACAATGAAGTAGAGCTAGAGGTATGGAAATCTCCCAAGACCAACATCTCAGAAAGGGTGATTATGCTGATGAGCAAAGACAGTCTATATAAAATAACCACACCCTTTGATCTATTCTCTGCCTTTGAATGCTTGGGACAGAATTGAAGAAATCGGAAAGAGAACTGAGTCATTTACTAAAGTTATACAGGGCCCAAGAGAAATCTTCACTGATTTCTTGCAAAGATTGACTTCAGTGTAAATAGAATGTCACCAGACTCCAAAGCTAGACAAATAATCATTGAATCTTTGGCTCTTAAAAATGCTAATGCACAGTGCAAAAGGGTAATTAGGCCATTAAAGCCAAGATCAGCACCCATAGAGGAATGGACCCCAGATACAGCCAATATTGAATCTCATACCCATGGTGATGCTTGGACAGGAGAGGTGATTTCCAGAGGCTTGAAGAAAAATCAGTATCGGCTGTTTTAATTGTGGTAAATAAGGTCACTTGAAAAGGGATTGTAGGCAGGGTATTCCTAGAAGCAATGTTTTTTTTTTCTAAGAATAATCCAAACAGAACACCCTTCCCATTGAGAGCATGCAGAAGGTGTGGCAAAGGCCAGCATTGGACCAATGGATGTAGATCACAAGGGATAGATAAGGTGACCCTTTGTCCTTGAGAAATGCCTTGGGGGTCCTCTCACAAGTCCCCACATCAAATTTTGTTTAGTCATTCCCTGTGACTATGGTAGAAACTCCTTCCCAGAGCAATTAAAGAACCCAATGCTTATTGTAAAAACCATACTGCTTTGGATGATAGAACAGCTTCAGAAGATAAAACAAAAATGCCGGGACAAACCATAAAGCAAATATTATAAAGATTAGATTTGAACAAGAGAGACCTCTTAATTAGAAGAGATGTTAGTTCATCAAACATCTTTTCAGGAGAATGAAGGCATCCAACTAGGGAATCTGAAGACCCCTGCACACATGAGACATCTGAAGAAGAAGGGATGAATCATCCAGAGAAAATGTCCTAAGAAAAAGAGTAACTTGGTCTATTGGTGTATCACATGTCCAACAGGATACAATTTCATAAACCTTACCAAATATTTGTTTCTGCTGTTCTCTTCAGACACATAATGCAAATGGTCTTTTTGTAGTCCCAGTTCAATTAAAAATTAAAGCTGACTTTGGAGTTGGAGTGTGGCTCTCTCTTAATCTAAACCCAAGTATGCTTGTTAAAGGAAAATCCAAAGTCTCTGTATCAGGGCAGGAGAGCCACCTGATATGGGACAGAAGAAAAACCCACATTAAGGGACTATTCTATTGCTTCTAATCTCATGATCCTTTGGTTTTATTTTTATTCTTTAAAGCTTATCTTTGCTGGGCAGTAGTTGCATACACCTTTATTCCCAGCACTAGAGAGGCAGAGGCAGGTGGATTTCTGTGAGTTCAAGGCCAGCCTGGTCTACAAAGTGAGTTTCAGGACAGCCAGGACTGTTTCACAGAGAAACCCTGTCTTGAAAAACCAAAGAGGAGGAAAAATAACTTTTCTTCAGGTATAAATATTTCAAAATTTATAAGATTTATATATGCATATATATATTTAATTTTTATCATGATATTAATGGTCATATAGAGTATAATTCTAGAAAAAGGCTTCATCCAGTCTGGTCTACAGAGTGAGTGCCAGGACAGGCTCAAAAACAATACAGAGAAACCCTGTCTCAAAAAACCAAAAAAAAAGAAAGATCTCTTCTCTTGTTCAAGTTATTGTGTCTATACAGCTCATTTAACGATGTATTGTAAATTTCTAGACCTTGAAATTTATTAGTACAAGCTATTTAGGATAATGAAAAATGCAGGTAAATAGTCACCTATTACAATCGAACTTGTCATATTAAGTATGTTTTCAAGGTCAAGCAGACATATGTATTTAGACAGACAGTCTTCAAACACTTTAGAGTTCCACAGAATATGGCATTTAAGATGTTTTATTAACATAAGGTTCTTTTTTATGACAATGAGGCATGTCTGCTTCTGACAGCACCTCTACTTCAGAGAAGATGGTGGACATCAAAGAAACTCATGGAATTTGCTTTCTTTGTGGCAAAAGTTAGCCACTGGGCAAGAAACTGCCCTTGTCTCGACGGCTGTCCAAATTAGACAAGCAGGACACAAAAGAGAGCAATTGTCAAACCTTGCCAAGACAAGGCAGGACAGCCCTTCGGAATATCTTGCTACACAGAAAAGCCTGTCAGATATTCTAGGCCTGTAGACTGAAGATGGGTGCCCCAATATTGCAAAGGAAACTTGACAGGCAGCCAGCTATTTCTGTCATTTCTCACATTTTTTGGAAGTTGCTTGCTTGCATTTCCTGCTTACTCAGATAATATTATTTCCTTCTCGGAGGGAGTTGAAGACTAGATAGTTATAGCTTTCCTTGTTAACTAATTCAGAATAGAAAATCACAAAGAGGTGTAAAGTGTATAAGGTTGAGAGACATAAAAGGACTGTGTTGGGTTGGTAATACAAGTTAGGATAGAATGTGAGTTAGGTACAAGACTTTGGACTCACCAAGATAGGATAGATACTGGAGTATTTTCTCTACATTTGTCAGATGCAAATGGACTAGACAGTGTTAATATAATTATTGCCTTATATAGTTGTATATAGTTATTGTACTTATTGTATATATAGTTTTTCTTTGTTAATTATAACCTTCGCTTTTTATTTACACAAAAGGGAAGAAATGTTGTGTTATATTTTGTGTTCTGACAAATAAAGCTTGCCTGGAGATCAGAGGATAGAGCTAGCCACTAGTTAACCATAGAGGTCTGGAGGTCTGTACAGAGAGGAGACAGGAAGTGACAAGGCAGGGCACAGACAGGATCTCAGCCCTTTTGTTCTGAGAATTCAGAGAGGTGACTTGTGACTGCCCGGCTTCTCTGATCTTTCAGCTATTAGCCCGATTTCTGACTCTGGGTTTTTATTGTTACGACCAACTAGGATCATGCTGCAGTGGTCATGGTGTCTCTTCCCAGCAATAGAAACCCTAAGACAGTAGCTGCCCAGTTCCTTACCGGCAGACACTTGGCTCCCCCAATGGAGATCAACCCAGCTGTGAGGCCCAGCACCATGGCAACCCAAGGAGAAGTAATCAGGACACATGGTGCGCCCACAGCCACGCCTCCTGCCAGTACTGCATTGTGGAGATGAGCCTGTAAAAAAACAGCTTGTGTAGGTGAAGGAAGGCTCAGGGAAGGCATGCTCCTGCCCGCAGCCTTTCAGCACATTGGCCATGAGCAGTCTCCGAATGGCCTTCCTGGCTCACAGGTCCTGAAGCCATCCCTTCCGTCTGTCAGCACCAGGTGACATTCATCCACGGTCCCTCAAGCTCAGGGAGTAGCCCTTCGGACTGGGTATCCTGACCACCCTTACTAACACACCCTTGAGCTTTTAATAGAGCCTTAGCTGTAATCCCAACACTCATGAGACTGGGACAGGACTATCCTGAGTTCAAGGCCAGCCTAGGCCATGGGGTAAGATCCTGTCTGGTTTTTTTTTTTTAAACTTTAAAAAAGATGTATTTATTTTTATATTTCTGTATGAGTGTTTTACTGCATATTTGTCTGTGTAGTATATGCATGTCTGGTGCCTGTGGAGGGCAGAAGAGGGTATCAAATCCTCTGGTAAAGGAGCCAGTGTTCCTAACTGCTGCACCAGTTTTTTTGTTTTTGTTTTTGTTTTTTGTTTTTTTTTTTTGGCAAGGTTTCTCTGTGTAGCCTTGGCTGTCCTGTAACTCACACTGTAAACCAGGATGGTCTCAAACTCAGAGATCCACCTGCCTCTGTCTCTCGAGTGCTGGAATTAAAGGTGTGTGCCACCACATCCAGCTCTTACTCTTTTTAATTAAGTGTCTGTGCTGGGGAAGGGAATTGTGCCTATGGGTGCAGTACCGGCATAGACCAGAAGAGGGCACTAGAAGGCCTAGAGCTGGAGTTTTAGGTACTTGTGAGCCACCCAGGTCCTCCCTAAGAACAGTACAAGCTCTTGACTATGGAGCCATCTCTAATGCCCTAGAGGTTTTCTTGTTTTGTTTTCATTTATTTAGTGTAGGTGTGAGTGTGAATATGCACTCATTCTTGGAAGGCACTGAGTCAGACCTTAGGCCAGGGTCTGGCACAGCTCTCCGAAGCCACTATCACGTGGTCATTAACACACACTCCTTGCCGCTTAGGCCCCTGTATGACCCAGAGAAACCTCCCTTCTCTGACCCCTCAATCCCAGGCCTTAGAGCTCTGGGTTTTCACCTGCCTCTGTGTCTCCCTAAGCAACTCTGCCTTATCTACTCCGGGCCTTCCTGTCACCACCCAGTTCCCTTGTGCAGGCAACCTCCCCAAGGGATTAAATTGTGCTGGGAGCCCCAAACCCACCCCACTCCACCCTACCCCATCTGTCAGCTCTTCCTGGTACCTCCGGCTGACTGAGCCAGGCTTTTGTCTTTCTCCCACCCAACCCTCTCCAAAAAATGTCCCCGTTGTATCAGTACCAGCACATAAGTACTGTTCAAATATTACCTATCTTTTCTTCCTCGTCTTTTCTTTTAAGCAGAGTCTTATATAGCTCAGGAAGGCCTCAAATTAGATATACAGGCCTGGCGGTGGCGGTGTAGACCTTTAATCTCAGTGTTCAGGAGTCAGAGGCAGTGGGATCTCTGTGAGTTTGAGGTGAGGCCAGCCTGGTCTACGGATGAGTTCCAGGACAGTTAGGGCTGTTTCACAGAAAAACCATCTCTAAAAACAAAACAAACCCAAAAAACCCTCGATATGTAGCCAAGGATAGCTTTGAACTCATGTTCCCTCCATTTCTACCTCCTGAGTCCTGGGATCAGAGCCAGGTACTAACTACCATGCTCAGTGCTGGGGTCTGAATTCAGGGCCTCAAGCATACTAGGTAAGCACTCTACCAGCTGAGCTATGTCCTCAGCCCCTGAACTCTCTCTCTCTAAAAAGATGTATTTATTCTATGTATATGAGTGTTTTATCTGCCTACATGTATATATGTGTTCCACATGTGTGCCTGATGCCCAAGGAGGTCAGAAAAGGGTGTTGGATTCCCTGGAATTGGAATTCTGGGTGCTTGTGGGTGCTTGGACCTGAACCTGGATCCTTTGCAAGGACAAGTGCTCTTAATGGCTGGGCCATCTCTGCAGCCTCCCTGTATTGTCTCTTAATTCCCACGGGGCAGACGCAGCCATCAAGGCTCAAAGCACTGCTATGGCCTGAACTAACTACTGGGACTTTAAAAGAACAAAACAGAAAGCTTCTGGTAGCGTTCACTGCGCTCTTGAAACGTCTTTCTTTCTTTCTTTCTTTTTTGTTTTTGTTTTTTTTTTCTTTTAAGATGAGCTTTTTCTATATAGCCCTGGCTGTCCTGGAACTTGATTTGTAGATCAGGCTGGCCTCGAACTCACAGAGACCTGCCTGCCTCTGCCTCCCAAATGCTGGAACTAGAGGCAGGCGCCACCACTGCCATCTGGCAAAATTTCTTGAAGGAAGAAGAAAGGTTGTCTAATTTCATTCCAGTTCGTTCTGCTGACTCTTGCTCATGCTTTGTTGGCTTCAACAACTAGCGGAAACAGGGTCTACAGTTGGGTCAGTATGATAGTAACATTGATTTAAACACTCACATGTGACTATGCAGGTACACACAAACACACACACACCAGCCCCCAGACAGCCTGCCCAGTCTCCAGTACCCTGATGTTCCCTACATGGCAGACAAGGAAGGGTCCATCACAGGAGTGTCCCCACCCCCAGCCCCAGCCTGGCCCCGTGGGAGAGCTGTCAACATGTGCGTTAGGCACAGACACACACGTGCTGCCCAAGAGGTAGCCTTCTTCTCACCATGTTGATCTTTCCCTGGGGGTGGCTCAGGGCTGACATGGAGGTGGCTGTCACTGTACTGACCGCAAGGGCATAGTAGGTGTTGAGCACAGCCTTCTTGTCATTTGACCCTTCCACCAGAGCAGAGTTGAAACTTGGCCAGAATATCCACAAGAAGAGGGTTCCTGAAGGGCAGAGAAGGCTGTTAGCCAGGATCACACTCCACCGTCTTCCAGGACAGGAGAGAACAGCCTGAAGCTAGCAAGTGAGCCTGGTCACTTTCCAGGGGTGACTAAGCAGTCACCTGAAGATGGAGTTCTGTCTCATCTGGCCCCACAGCTGTTTAGTCCCAAAAAAAAAAAAAAAAATCACAGAGGCCATATTAATTATAAACTAGCCAATGGCCCAGGCTTCTGATTTCGCTAGCTCTCTCTTAATTATTAACCTATTTCTATTAATCTATGTATCTCCACTTGTCTTGGCTTAACAGTAATGTCTGGCCCTCTTGCTTCCTTGGCAACTATATGACACACTCTCTGTCTGTCTTTCTGTCTGTCTCTGTCTCTCTCTGTCTCTGTCTCTCTCTGTCTCTGTCTCTCTGTCTCTGTCTCTCTCTGTCTCTCTCTGTCTCTGTCTCTCTCTCTGTCTCTCTGTCTCTCTCTGTCTCTCTCTCTGTCTCTGTCTCTCTCTCTGTCTCTCTCTGTCTCTGTATCTCTCTGTCTCTCTCTCTGTCTCTCTCTGTCTCTCTCTCTGTCTCTCTCTCTGTCTCTCTGTCTCTGTCTCTCTCTCTGTCTCTCTCTCTGTCTCTCTGTCTCTCTCTCTCTCTCTCTCTCTCTCTCTCTCTCTCTCTCTTCCCCCACCCCTCTGGAGACTCTCTTCCCAGTATCCTCCTAGTCTGGTAGCCCTGCCTATACCTCCTGCCTGGCTACTGGCCAATGAGCATTTATTCACCAACCAATAAAAGGAACGTGTATCTACAGCATACAAGGACATCCCCCATCAGTTACCTCTCCCCTCTGAAGTCTCAGGTTGGTGGGAGAAAGACAACACATTTTATGACAAGAAATGTAAGACCCAGAATATTGCGATCTACAAATGCCGGGCCTCCCTCTGTTCTTCAGCAATCAAAAACTCCTTTTAAAATGCAAGGCAGAGGCTATAGAGATGGCTCAGTGGTTAAGAGCAATGGCTGCTCTTTCAGAGGACCTGGGTTCAGTTCCCAGCAACCACGTGGCAGCTAACAACTGTTTGTAATTCCAGTTTTAAGGGACCAGATACCCATGGTAAAACGCCAGGATAAATAAATAAATAAATAAATAAATAAATAAATAAATAGTCAATGAAATGAACTTCTCTGAACTTTCAATCCTCCTGCCTCTGCTTTCCAAGGGCTGCAGTCCACACCCAAGTCTCCACCGAATATTATTGAAGAGAGGTCCCTAAAAGGAAAAGCTTAATCCAAAGCTACATAAACTCTATGATGTTGGCATATAATAAATAGGGTGTATATAATAACATGGTTCATATATGTAACAACAATATAGTTATATGTAATAACATTATGTGTTATAATATAAACTATATATAAAGCTACATAAACTCAACAACATTACTAGAAACAAAGGGTCTTGCCAGGCATTGGTGGCGCACGCCTTTAGTCCTGGCACTTATGAGGCAGAGGCAGGCAGATCTCTGTGAGTTCGAGGCTAGCCTGGTCTACAGAGCTAGTTCCAGGACAGCCTCCAAAGCTTCAGAGAAACTCTGTCTCAAAAAACCAAACCGAAGAAACAAACAAAATGGGCCTTTATGGAAGGGGCCAGTATATTCAGGGTCAGAGGCCAAGGACGGATTTCTCAGCAGGACTTGTCCTAAACTCTGTTCCGACAGAACACCATCCAGCTTTTGTCCTTACCCAGCATGGCAAACAGACTGGAGCTTGTGGCCATCTGAACCTTCTCTGTCTGGGCTTCCTTACCCAGTTCCCCGGGTAGAGACCTAGAGAGGCTCCAGGCCACAAGCAGCCCAAAATAGGCCCCAAACACGTGGCCATACATGGTAATTATGTGGTCTTTCACCTGCAACAGAACACAGAGGCTTGGTGAGTGTCCCAGGCCTGTGTAAAGAGCTCAGCCTCGCTGCGCTTCCCGTGGGAGCTATGGCTTGAACTCTGACCCGGTGTTCAGAGCTTACCCAAGACAGTGGCCTCCCATTGGAGAAGCCCATGGACAGCTGGACCTGGGGGGACAGAGTGATGATGGGTGACACAGCCTGCCCTGTAACCCACTACAGCCAGGTTCATGCTAATCATGCCTCCTGCATAGCAAATTTAATAAGCCCCTGACCTCATTCTTAATGGATGTAGAGTAAAGGTTGTCTTCAGGGTCTCCCAAAAACACTGGGAACTGATGGCTCAACGCCTCTTCCCTCCACACCTCCAGCCCTCTCTCTCAACAGCTTGCGTGGCTGTTTCCCTGGGCTGAGGGTGATGAGCAGGGAGGAGGAAGTGGTGATGCTTTCCTACCTCTCCGTCTGGTATCGGATCCACCCCCTCACATCTCTGCACCACCCGCCTTTGTTTTCATTTCCACTATAGAATCTGTCACTACCTAACATGACATATCTTTTACTCCTTTCATTTTATTTGTAATTTTGTTATTGGTAACTGTTTCTTCCACAGCAGAAGTTTCCCTGAAGTTGTGATTTCCCATGGTCATAAGAGTGCCTGGTGCTTCTCAAATGGGTGGATGATGCCAAAAAACCCTCACTCATGCATAAAAATGCAAGCCTATACTGCTTCTTCCTAAGGACCAGAAAGAGACATGCCCGTACTGACAGAGGATGCTCTGGACAAAGCTACAGGACAAAGACCATCTCAGAGACTCCTAAAATTGGGGTTCATATATAGTCCATTCAGTTGAGTGCTTGCTTAGCATGTACACAACCCTGGGTTCAATCCCCAGCATCACCTAAACTGATCCCAGCAACGAGGAGGCAGAGGCAGGTGGATCTCTGTGAATTTAAGGTCAGGCTGATCTACATAGTGAGTTACAGTACAGCCAGGGCTACATAGTGAAACCCTGCCCCCAAAACTAAACAAACAAACAAACAAACAAACAAGAACACTGGGGCTGGAGAGACTGCCCAGCAGCTAAGAGCATTTGTTCTTTCAGAGGGAGACACTAAGAAAAACAAAAAATTAAAATGTAAAAAACAAAAAGAGAAGGTCACAGACATTACTCAAGAATGAATCAGGCGGCCGGGTGGTGGTGGTATGCACCTTTAATCCCAGCACTCAGGAGGAAGAGGCAGGGGGATGGATCTTTGTGAGTTCGAGGTAGCATGGTCTACAAAACAAAACCCTGTCTCAAAAAATATATATATTATTTTTTTATTTTTCTTAATTTATGTATTTGTGTATGCATGAGCACCCTCAGAGGTCAGTAGAGGGTATCAGATCCACTGGAACTGGAGGTACAGGTAGTTGTGAGCTACCATATGGGTGCTGGGAATTGAACCTGGGCTCTCTGGAAGAGCAGCCAGGGTTCTCAACCACTGAGCCATCTGTCCAGTCCCCCAACATCCTACTTTTTATATAGGATCCAGGAATTAGACTCAGGTCATCAGGATTTTTTTTTTTCAATGATTATGTTTATTCACTGAACTATCTGAACTTCTGATTCTTTTGTCTTCACCTTTACATTGTGTTATATCGTGTGTGATTGGTCTAATAAAGAAGCTGATTGGCCAATAGCCGGACAGGATAAGGTTAGGTAGAAAAATGAAGCTGTTGTTCTTTTGTTACAGTTGTAGGAATAAAGCTGGAGAAGGAGGTGTGGAGGGGGTCCCGAGTTAGTGGGGTCCCAAGGTAAGGGACCACGTGGGAGAGTATGCAGGTTCCATAGCAGGAGAGGGTGACTGAGGACAAGGGAATAACACGCCAGGCAGACAGAGCTTAAATGAGGAGTTTATTTAAAAGGGGGAGTGAGGGGGAACAGACATAGAGACCCAGAAACAGAAGAAGAAGGAGGAGGAGGAGGAGGAGGAGGAGGAGGAGGAGGAGGAGGAGGGAGGGAGGGAGGGAGGGAGGGAGGGAGGGAGGGAGGGAGGGAGGGAGAGAGAGAGAGAGAGAGAGAGAGAGAGAGAGAGAGAGAGAGAGAGAGAAGAGCTGAAAGGCAAGAGAGAAAGCAAAAGAGAGAGCAAAAGAGAGCTAAGTGGGCAGGTCTGACTTTTAAAGGGTCCTTTACATCTGCCTGCAGACTAGTACTCATGGAACCCTGGGCTGACCAGAGTACTGCCTGAGTGCATTCTGCCAGGTGACAGGGGCCGGCCAGCATAATGCCTAAATCCTTACATAAACTAAGGACAGGGAAGAAGAATGGTGGATTTGGATGACTACAAGCCAGATGCAGAGGGAACAGGAGATAAACCTGACATGGTAATAAACGTACTGTCGTGTGGCAGATGGTAGATAAGAAATATGGGTTGATTTAAAATGTAAGCGCTAGTTAATAATAAGCCTGAGCTATTGGCCAAGTGTTTATAATTAATATTAGGTCTCTGAGTAGGTTACTTGGGAAGCAGCTGTCAGGTCTGAAAAGCTTCTGCCTACACCTTCTCAGTTCTGGGATTACAGGTGTGTGCCACATCTGGCCTTACCCTGTCTTGATGACTTCATTTTACTGTGAGGACTATGTTTTGTTAGTGGCAGCTGGCTGGACCCGAGGCTACCATAACACATGCTCTGTCCCACCTCTCTTGAACTGAAACTGAGGGAGAAGAGTGTTTCTTACACAGGACCTGGGACCTAGCAACAAAGGAAAGAGTGGGACAAACGGACTCTATTCTTCAGTAAAGAGACAGCTACTGTTATGGGAGGAATGTGCCCAAATGATGCTGGCACCTGTCACCTTTGGAGTCTAGCTGCACTTTCTGGACTTGGAGATCCTACCAAAGTCCTATCATTCTGCCTAACAAACCATCAGTGACTCCGCTGGTGCAGACTGAGCTGAGGCTGGACCCAAGCTGGACACAGCTCCGAAGGGTGCCCCTTCCTTCCACAGCTTTGTCCCTGTTCTGCTCTGGGCTCTGCAGACAGCCCCATCTGTCATTGCTCTTGGACCCTGGGTTCTCTCCCCCCCCCCCCCCCCCCGCAGCATCCCAACACTCTCCTTCCTCTACACATGTCCTAGAGAGGCTGCACATGGCCCAGGCACTGACCACCGTCGCCCCAGGGCCATGAAGGGACCTGCTGTCTCACTGCCTTTCCAGCCTGCTCTCCAAACTCCTGAATGATCACATCTCACCATCTTCCCCACCCTCATCCTGCAACTGAGCTGACCTTGCATCCCCCTGAGGACATCCAAACAAGTTTCCTCCCTCCAGGAGACTGCCTTTGTGGGTGGGCCCCACCACAGACCTGGCAGCATCCTGTCTCCCTGCCCCCACCCCTGCCCCCTCTGTCTGCTGTGAAAATACAAACAAACCCTTTCCCTCTCTGCTTCAGAGATGTGAGCTTCCAGCTCATCTTTCTGTGTTATCTGTTTTTCCAGATTATTCTGATATGCCAGCATCACCCATATTTTTTAATTTGAATAACATTTTCCCATTTATTTTACATAACATCACCCATCTTAAGTAAAGTTTCCCTTGCCCTCATTCTGTACCCCAATATCTGCTGCATTTCTCTGCTTCCTCAGCCTCCTCTCTCTAGACAAGGTTTTGGTATGAACTTTTTCTGAGGAGACATAAACAGTGAACACGAAGTCAGGGACTTTTCTCCTGATACAGACTGTGGTGCCCATGCGGCCCTCTGCCGTGAAGCTGTGTGGTTTGGAGTAGTTCCTTCCCCTCTCTGGGCATTGGCTTTTTCGTTTTCTGAGGTGAGAAATCCAGCCATGTCGTCAGCCAGGGTCATGGCAGTCAGGGTTAAGGGAGAGGAGCCCGGAGAGACGTTTGGACTGGCACCGTTACAGCTGGCTTCAAACCCAGACTTTCAACACTCTCTCCTGATGAGAAAGTTAGGCTGACATCATACTGAACACAATGGCTGCTTTAAAAGAAGTCACTAGGACTGGGCAGAGGTGGCTCATGCCTTTAATTCTAGCACTCTGGGGGTGGAGACAGGTGGATCTCCGGGAGTTTGAGGCCAACCTGGTCTATAGAGTGGGTTCTAGGACAGCCAGAGCTGTTTAACAGACAAACCCTTTGTCAAGCAAACAAATAAAATAATAAGACATTCAGCATGCACTCGCTGACCACTGCCATGGTGACCCCGTGCTCTGACTAGCCTTGGTTGTAAACTTGGCTGCATCTGGAATGAGCCTAATCCCAAGAGGCTAGGTTCTTCTGTGAGGAATTTTTCTTTTCTTTTTTCTTTTTATTTATTTATTTATTTATTTAGCCAGTGTTACTCTACAAAACAGTCCTGGCTGTCCTGGAACTCACTCCATAGACCATGCTGGCCTCAAATCCGTGGAGATGCAACAGCCTCTGTTTCCCGAGCGCTGGGATTAAAGGCGTGCGCCACCACTGCCCGGCAAGCCGTTCTTCTTGACTGAATCCTTTGAAGCAGGAAGACAGTGCCACTCTGTGTCCCAATCTTCTGAGGTGGGAAATCTACCTTAACTCCTCCTGGCGGCAGACAGGCTCTACCAAGGACGTGGAAGAAGGAAGCCCTTGGTCTTTGCCTGTTTGCTCTCACTCTGCTGGTGAGCCTTCTCTTCACTGGCATTGCAGCCTGCTTCTTTAGGGTTCCAGCTGAAGACCAGCTGAAGCATCCAGCCTCGCGCACTGAAAAAGCACTAGATTCTTGGGTTTCCTATCAGGAGGCAGTCATTGTTGGAATAGTCAGACTACAGGTTAGCCAGTCTAATAAATACCGTGTGTGTGTGTGTGTGTGTGTGTGTTCAGTTCTGTCTCTCTAGAGAACCCAGGCTAATACACTCTGGGAATTCATCTTAAATATGTATACCACAATAATCTTGTGACACTCACGGCCTTTACTGGCTGTGTTTAACATTCAGTGGTGTCTACTGACTTTCAGCTCCACTTGGAGCCTATCTTTACCTTTAAAACCCCAAAACCTCATCAACGAGGACCAGTGTCCTACCTCCCTACCTTCTCCAAAGTCCCCTCACAGCCCTGGGACTCACATGGAAGTTCTCCTCGCTGACGAGCCTGGTGACTCCAAAGGCCAATGTCTCCATCAGCGCCATCACAGCCAGCTGCACCAAGTTGGCCTTCCCAAGGACAGCAACTGCTGATATGAGCACAGGAACTGTGCTCAGGGTCCCTTTCTGGATGCTGGGGAGAGAGAGAGAGAGAGAGAGAGAGAGAGAGAGAGAGAGAGAGAGAGAGAGAGAGAGAGAGAGAGAGAGAACCTCTCATTCAGAACGGGGACCTCCTGCCCTGTCCCTCACCAGGGAAACACCTGAGTTTTCTTTGCGTATACTCATGGTACAGGGAGGCCCAGAGGCTCAGAGCCTCTACTACAATGTCACTGTGATTCAAAGTGGCCCAGGGATGCGGCCTTCTGAATCCCACCCCAAACCCCACACTTCTTTTCTGCTGTCACCTCTCTCAGATGCCCCATAGAGGGCACTCTGCCCCTGCTGGCCGCCACACTCCTCGTTTCTCTCCTGGACGTGGAGCCTGGGTTCCACGTAGAATAACCCTGGTTTCCATCCCAGCTCCACCACCCAAGCAGCAACTTAATCCCACAAAGCATGGGATTAAGAATGATTGTATTTGTTTCCCTGCGCTGCGGCAGGGGTTAGAAGGAAGTCTTCGTGTGTATCTGTCTGTGGCAGAGACTGATAGGCACTCGAGGGGATTCATGAGTAGAGGCTGGCATCATGAAAACTGTCAAATCCTCCTCCCCTGGACAAATGTGCAGGCTCAGTGTGGGGATTCCGGTAGAGAAAACCACTTTTTCTTTCTGTTTTTCGAGACAAGGTTTCCCAGTAGCTATGGAGCCAGTCCTGGAACTCACTTTGTAGTCTAGGATAGCCTTGAACCCACAGAGATCCGCCTGCCTCTGCCTCCCGAGTACTGGGATTAAAGGTCTGTGCACAAATCCCTGAGTCTGATCCTTAGCACCCCATAAATCAAACATGGTAGTACACAGCTGTAATCTCAGCACTCAGAAGGTTGAGGCAGGAGGATCAGAAGTTCGAGAGTCATCCTCAGCTACATAGTGAATTTGAGACCTGTCCATGTTACATGAGCCTAAGTAGCAGGAAAAAAAAAAAAAATCACCAATGTTTGGGGCTGGGCCTCAGACGCAGAGCAGTTGCCTAGCGTTTGCAAGGTCCGATCCCCAACACCGGGTGTTTGAAATCACTCATTGAAGGGCCCTTTTGTTTTTCTTTTTATCTCAGCGAGCATTTTCCAAGTTCTTCGTGTGTGAGGGATCCCGCCGGCCTCTGCCTACAAGGACTCATTTGGTATCAAGTCATGTAGCCCATGTTTGAGTCGGCCATTGGGAGAGAGTCTCTGTCCCTGATTCAGGGAGCGGGCAGGCAAAGCCTACTAGTCCAGCTGGCCTGACAGGCAGGTGGGTGCCACTGTCTCACTCTGCAAAGCCAGTGCCAGCTGGGAGGATCCGAATGGCTTTTGGTAGGATGGCAGCTGGGTAGCAGGGAGGGACACCAGGTCCCTGTGGACATCACAGTCCTGAAATGCCCCTGTTCCAGTTTGTTTGTGTGCCAAAGGCTAACATCTGTGTGACCTTAAACCAAGATAGTAGAAGCCCCAGCCCATGGCTGCCACTGTGAGAACCCTCAGAGTACCCTTTGACACAGCCTAGGGGAGTATGCAATCCCCACAGGCAGGAGCTCTAAGCCTTTAAGAGTTATTTTTAAAGATGGGCTGTCTCAGCCCAGGCTGGCCTCAAACTCACTATGTAGCTGAGGGTGACCTTGAACTCCTGATCTTCCTGCTTCCAGCCTCCACTTCCAAAGCACTGGGATTACAGAGCATGCAATAATGCCTAGCTTTTTGCAGTGTTGGGGATAGAACCCAGGGCTTTATGCACATAGGTAAGCACTCTGTTAACTCAACTGCTTTCCCTCAGGCCTCTAAAATATTTGAAAAGGAGTGAACCATCTCACATCATGACTGCTCTCCAGTATGAGGAGGCTGGAAGGAAGTTAAAACCCTATGACCCCAGCTGCATGACCCCAGCCACGTGTCTTACCTTCTCAGAGCCTTTATTTCCTAACCTGTATATGAGCTTGGACCTCGATCCAGCCAACAAAACATTCTCAAGGAAAATGTCATCTAGTTCATTATATCAAGTAGTTAGTGCCCCTTTAAAGTAGTGTAGAGTTCCACATGAATTGTCTGTCTGTCTGTCTACCATCTATCTGGGATGGCTAGCTGAGAATCACCTTGTAGGAGGGAACCCTCAACTGGGGAATTGTCTACATCAGATCGGCCTGAGGAGCATTTTCTTAATTGCTAGTTGATGTGGGAAGGCCCACCTCTGAGTATGGGCAGCTTTGCTGCTGTTAAGCCAGGAGGAAGCTCATTGCCTCCTGCCGGCCCAGCCTTCCCTCCTGCCACAGAAGAGATCTACCACTGCTGCTGATCCCTTTGCTCATAGAAGAACCAGAATTTCCAGACTTCCACTGTGGACCAGCCGCTCTCCAGGACTGAGCAAGGATGGGTTGTCCACCCCTGCGTCCATCCTGGCGTGTGACAGCCACTAGGGGACTACATCAACTGCTAGGGCACTCAGTCTGCAGGATCAAGTAACTACCATCTTCTCTACCTCTCAGTGCAAGACACCTGTCATTGTTACTGCTATTAGTGTTGTTGTCGTTTTAAAGACAGGGTCTCTCTCTGTAGCCCTGGCTGTCCTGGAACTCACTCTGTAGACCAGGCTGACCTCGAACCCAGAGATCATCTGCCTCTGCCTCCCTAGTGCTGCATTAAAGGTGTGTGACACTACCTCCCAGCTGTTAGTATTATTTTAATGTAAGCTAATTCAATAAATTCTTATATAAATGTACATGTGCATACATATATACATATATGTCCTATTCATCCTATTGGTTCTGTTCCTCTAGAGAACCCTGACTAATCTGTATCTATCAATCATCTATTAATCATCTCATCTTTATTAATCATCTATCACTTATCAATCTGATATAAACACCATCCCAGTTCACATAGAGAATGTGTACAGGCTAGCTTTGCCAGTTTGTACCACCTCATTTAAATATGTCTACATGGATCGATGTTAGTTTAAATAAAAGTGTGATTATTACTTGTCTACTGGCATCTCAGAACTGAGTCTTCTCCCCTTCCTTCCTTCCTTCCTTCGTTCGTTCGTTCCTTCCTCCTCCTGGTCTCCCCCTCCTCTTCCTCCTCTCTCCATCTGCCTGTTCCTCGTCCTCTTTTTGGTGTCTCCTTGCAGGCTGGGCATGGAACCCAGGGCTGTCGCACATGCCAGGCAACTGCATCACCCACGAAGCCACACTGCCAGTCCACCCCTGTTTTTCTTTGAGGTACTGCCTCTCTGGGAGACAGCTCTCTGTTTTGTTTTGTGTCTACTCTTTTTCTTACTTTTCTACTAACTTGTGTTCCTTGTATGACTGTATACAACCATACTCATTAATAAGAAACCGGAGACTCCAGGGAAGGCTACAAAGCTGCAGATGCCTGGGGTGCCACAGAGTTGGAGTGCCCAGCAGGGTCCAATTAAATTAGACTTTTCTATACACAATGAAAATCTTCTAGAAAAAGTATGTCCTAAGTATTTTGTCATGTCAGACCTAGAAAGAGAGATGCCCTGATCTCTGCATTCTAAACACCCAAAACCACCCAGCTGCTTTCCGTTACCTCAACAGATTGATGGGCACGTGCTGTGCGAAGAAGGCCTGTCTCAGGAAACAGTACAGCAAGATTGACCCCTGCACTCCCAGGGCCAACATGAAGAGGTTGAAGGTCACACTGCTCCAGCTGTGTCTCTGAAAAGACGAGGAAAGGAAGCCAAAACCCAACGCTGCCATAAGGGTCAAATCCTGGATGGCTGTGATAAGAGGAGGAGGAGTGGGTGAAGACAAAAGGGGAATGGTGAGACTTGAGAAAAATGGCCACTAGAAGGGACATCTGAGGAACTTGGCCAAATTGCCTCTCTTGTTTGGGTCTCAACTTTCTCATCTGAGTAATGGGGTCATGACTACTGAGCACACAGTGATAAGGTAGGGATAGATGAGAGAAAGCTGGTAAAATGCTTCAGGCAGATGGGAAAGCACAGGGAATGGGCAATGTTTATGAGGGATAAGCACTCTGATGTGAGCCGGGTGTCCGTGGCACATGCCTTTAATCCCAGCACTCAGGAGGCAGAGACAGGTGGATATCTGTGAGTTCGAGGCCAGCCTAGTCTACAGAGCGAGTTCCAGGGCAGCCTCCAAAGCAATACAGAGAAACCCTGTCTGGAAAAAAAACAAAACAAAACAAAACAAACAAACAAAAACACTCTGATGTGGATAAGCGCTGTGTCAGGGTGTCTGCTTGGCCCATCATTGGCGTTCAGTGAAGGCATGTGCTCTGGGACTGTGGGCAGGCTTCCACCCTGGTTGTACACACAGCCTCAGCAGCTGAGCAGCCCAGGTAAGACAGAAAAGAGAAGACAGGGGTAGCCTCAGAGTTCCTGTGGCACAAGCTAACTCAGCTTCCTAAGAAGCAGGTAGTGCGGGTGAGACAGGTCAGTAGAAAGGATGCTTGTCCCACAAGCCCGAGGACCTGACATTGATCTGAATCCACAGTGGAACAGTACATGAACTCCTGATGGCTGACCTCTGACCTCCACACGGGCACATGCACAAACTTTTCACACAGGCTCATCCACACATACAAGTAATGAAAGCTTCTTGTTTTTATTTTTGCTTAGTTGTTACTATTTTGTGTAGCTCTGGCTGTTCTGGAACTCACCCTGTAGACCAGGCTGATGTCAAACTCACAGAGATCTGCCAGAGAGTGGTAGTGTACACCTTTAATCCTAGTACTCAGGAAGCAGAGGCAGCCACATCTTTGTGAGTTCAGGCCAGCCTGGTCTACAGAGTGAGTTCTAGGACAGCCAGAGCTACACAGAGAATCCCTGTCTCAAAAAAACAAAAACTCACAGAGATCCACCTGACTCTGCCTCCCAGTTGCTAGGATTATAGGCACGAGCCACCACTGCCCATGATGAAAGTTAAAAGAGAGAGAGAGAGAGAGAGAGAGAGAGAGAGAGAGATGGCTCTTTCCCAGTTCTTGTTAGGGACCTGGTAGGCCAGTAAAAATTGCCTTCCCTACCGCAGGGCCCGAGCAGGAGCTGCCAAGACAGATGAAGGCAAAACTGCCCCCTGAGGATGAGGGGCATACTTTAATGTGATTCTGGTTCTGAAAAATAATTAGCAAGTATGCTGCTGAGGGTTTGGTGAGACCGATCACATTCTAGCCGTGTGGTCTGATCCAGAACTCGGCCTCTCTGAGCTTTAGAAGAACCCATGCTAAATGTGCTAACAGCCAGTGACACCGATGCTGACCAGCAACTTGATTGAACTGAGAGATGCCCAGGAGATCAGCCAAGCGTCTCTGCACAGTTAACAATGTCTTGGCTCTGGACCCCTCCCTGACGCTCCCCTCAGTTTCCTGGCTGCTGTAAGGCGAGCATCCCTTCTCCAGTGTGCCTCCCCTTGATGTTCTGTTTTACCACTGCCCAGAAACAATGGAAGTCAGCTGCCCACAAACTCAAAGGTGATCTTTTCCCCTTTAAACTGTTCCCTTCAGGTCTTAGCCACAGCAATGAAAAACTCCAACCGAAGTGGATTGCTTTACGTAAACTGTTTCCTGTCCTCCTTATGCGTGTCCTGTGGGTGGGTGTTCATGAATGTGAACCCACCGCAAGGTGGGCCTAAGCAACCTCCTCCTGCAGTGTGGAGAGTGGGGTCTCACTACAGACCGTCGGTTGGAGGCTTCCACCAGCATCCACACCTCCCTCTTTGGTTCCCATCTGTGTAATGGGAACAATTCCACCTCCTCTTCAGAAAATGGAACGATGCATGGAATGATGCTTTACCAGCAGACACGGACCATTTTCCACACGGGTGATGCCTGCACAGGGTTTCCCCCACCTGGACAGCTGTGTGAGGTTTGTTAGCAGACACTCATAACTCACTGTCTTGCTATCTCCTTTTCATCAGTTTAAAATCACCTCTAGGAACATACTCATTTCTCCACCACCATGAGACAGCTCATACCCTCTTATTATTTTAGAGTGTTTTGCCTGTTGTGGTGGTGCAGACTGGTAGCTGACCAGCCAGAGGCAGGGGGATCAGAACTTTAAAGCTGCTCTGGGATACTCCTGGGGGCTGGAGAGACGGCTTAGTGGTTAAGAGCATTTTCTGCTCTTGCGAAGACCCAGGTTCAGTCTCCAGCATCCACATGGCTCACAGCCACCTGTGACTGCAGTTTCAGGGGATCTGATGTCCTCTTTTGGCCTCTGCAGGCACTAAGCATGTGCATGACACACAGATGTACTTGTAGGCAAAAATGCATGCAAAATCTTAAAAGTACATTAAGACCCTCCCACATTATCACCAGAAACTACTCCAAACCACTCTGAGGCCTTGGCATATTGATAAGGAGGGAGACAGATTGAGGACAAAAAGTCATTAGATAGGGTTCACTTGTCCCTCTGCTTATAATTATGTGGCCATTGCCACAAGCCTCTGTGGTGGGCTGGCTCAGAATTCTGAAGGCCCTGGATGGCAGTGAGTGTTTGTCTTTATCTCTGACCTCATGCACAGTCTTTAAAATGCCAGGCAGGACAGTCACAAAGATCAGAGAGCCCCCCCCCCTCAACCCCCAGGCCACACCTAAGCTTCTTCCTAAAGAATGTCCTTTGCCACAGCTGTGTCTCATCCCTCGTGCAGTGGGTCAGGCCTTTCTGCCTTCAGGTGTGGAAATCACCACACCTGATGGTCGTTACTGGATAAGCTCAGTATAAACGGTGTGCATGACAGGCCATTCCAGGCTCTGTAGGAATGAACATGATAAGGCAGGCAGAGCCCCTCGGCATGACAAACTGATCAATTGCACTGTCGGCAGTTTCTTTCCCAAATCCCAGCCAGTGGAAGTCCAAAGAATGGAATTTCTGGTGAGATATATTTTCCCACCTTTTGTGCCCAGTGGGAAGTTTCCAAACGGTCTCTGAGGGGATTCTGGCCAATGTGATGGGGGGGCACTTTTGAAGCTGTTTCTGTCCAGGGCCTAGCATGTGGAGAGAGCTATTTACCAATCAGTCACCACAGGAGAAAATCATCTGCCCCAGGTCTCAGTCCTGGCTCTGCATACAAGGTGAACAGTCTCACTACCACAAAATTTCTTTGGCATCAGAGGCCAGTGAAACTCACTTCCATTGGAGAAGCTTCCCGTCTTTGCCCCACCCCACCCCCACCCCCTCACTTCCCCACCCCCACCCCACCTCACACACTCCCACCCCTCCCCCCACCTCCCCTCCCCCCACCACTGTCTGGCATGGGCCTTCGATGGGTGATGACTCTCTTGGGATGCAGGAAGTGGTCTAGGATCAAGGACTGCCTTCGGATCTGGTGCCTGAGATGTTAGTGTTCCAGACACTGCAGCATCTCCCCTGATGCGGTAGGAAAGATGGGGTGGTGGGGTTCCCTCTCCCCAGTCCATCTTCTTGGCAATAATACGGGGTAAGGTGAGGAACACGGCATCCTTGGCCTGTCCATCTTGGGATGGTTCATATTCCTCAGGAGCCAAATAGGAAGTGTGTGTATCAAGCCAGGGTGCACATTTGGGAATGAGAACTGTGGCCGACTGAAAGCCGCACTCCCCCTGGAAATACTACAATTCAGCCTGCCTTTGCACACCGCTCTTAAACACAACTGCCCGCCACTTTGCAGCAATGCTGTGTGCACAGGAGGCAGAGCACTGCAGGATGGGAGGGGGCTACCGTGAGTGAGCTTTCTCAGGGCCACGCAGCGCTCCTGCAGTGAACTCAGCTCTGGAATGGACAGACCGCCTTCCCGCCAAGGAGGCTGTTCTAGCTCCAGTTTTCACCTCATCATGCTTCAAGGCATGATCTCAGGCAAGTCTTTTGCTCTATCTGAGCCTCAGTTTCCTTCTTTGGAAACCACGAGATTGGGCTTCTGTGCCCTTCCAGCGCCGGGATGTCTGAAGGTTAGGGGAGAGGAAGAGAGGAAGAGGGTAGAGTTGAGCCTGAAGGTTAGAAAAGGAGGGGTTGCGGTAGGGCGAGGCACTTCCTGCCCCAGCTGCCACCAATTCCAGGTGTGGGGACTCCTCAGGGACTGTGAGGCCTCAGGCAGAAGGCCTCACAGTCCCTGAGGAAGGAACTGGTGCCTGAGGCTGGAAGAGAAGAGACTCAGAGCAGCAGTTTCCAGTTTTGCTGTTTCAGGAACCTGTGCGGTCCAGCTCTTTAGCATAACATCTGGCATTCCCACCCCCACCCCCGCCCCGCCCCGCCCTTCTTCCCCTTCCCATTTCCTCTCCAGCATCCTGAGGCTCCAGGCTCAGACTCACTCTTCTCAGGGTTTCTCCTGCCCCTTCCCACCCACACCGCAGGGCCGAGTCCCACTCAGAGGCTCGGCACCTCTGAGTCAGCTTTGGCCTCTCAGAGCAACTCTGCACCAGGGCTGATAAGCCAGTGGACTGCACGCTGTTTGTCATGATAAGGAGCTGAGAGAACTGGGGGGGGGGGCGGCAGGACCAAATTCACTGCCTGGGGCAGGCATTCTGGGAGGTGAGACATTGGAGCCCAGCAGTCCCCAGCATCCTCATGACCCCCCTCTCAGCCTCAGTCTGAGAATCACTAGAGGCTGCTGTGACTAGCACAGGTCACACAGCTGGTAAATAAATGGGGACAAAGAGATTTGAACTCCACACCCTCTTGCCTCGTCCTACTTGTGCAGGGTGACCTCTGAGTTTGCACATCAGGGCTAAGGCCTGGTTCTCTCTGTGTGCCTCAGCTTCCTGATCTGTAAAATGGGCAGTGACACCTACTCACTGGCCCCTGCAAGGTGTGGCGCTGTGACAGAAGCACCACTACCACCATACATGACATGCATTACTTTGCGTGATGATTCCCTCTTTGTGCCTATGCATTTGGATAACTTCAGGTCAGCCCTTGGATTTGTCTGCACAGACCTCTTCTTCCCACGTCTGGTCCTGCCCACCCCCTCTTCCCCCCCCCCAATAGCATGAGGGAACAAGACCCGGGGAGCAACTCTACAGCCTTGGCGACCATAGCGCGCTGTGCCATCCCCTTGCCCAGATTCTCTTCCATCCTACCATCACGTCACCCCAGCAGGCGGGGAAGAAAAATGGAGATTCCCTGAGGTGGAGGATGTGGAGTACTCACTCACCACTGGGGACCCCTCATGTTTACCCATAGCTTCCTTCATAGCGACGCAGTGAGTAGTTTACAAAGCAAAAGGCCCAAGAAATAGTTCCCCGTTTGGCAGTCCTAGGATGGGCTGTGGTAAACTGTTCCACTGACGGCCCCAGTGAAGCATGCCTCTGGATGTAGGCTGTTTCTACATGAGTTTGACCTTGTCATTAGCTCCAGAAAATGGGGTATCAGTAGACATTTTGCCAACACCTCCCCTCTGTTCTCACTTGCTGCCCGAACACCTCTGCTGCAATGTGAAGTCTGGGCTGACCTGCTGCTCCCAACTGGCGCTACCTGCCTGCCACGGGGAAATGAGGCCAGGTGGAACCATCTTGCCCCAGTAAAATTTCTAGGTTTTGAATACATGAGTGACCCTAAATGAAACCACCAGCTGGGCCATACCCACTTGATGAGCCACAGAATCACGGTGGTGGGTAAATAACATGGTTGCTGTTTTAAGGCACTAAAGTTAGGGGTGGTTGTTACACAGCTATAGATGACTGATAGATTCTGCTTCCCTTAAGCATTTCACATACATCTCAACCTCTGGCCCAGGATGAACGTATCATTGTGTATTTACACCACACCTGTATTTGTGTTTTATCTTAAGAGTTGGCACAGTGTGGCTGTTTGACTGAAAATAGCCTCCACATGCTTGATTGTTTGAGTAACTGGTCCTTCACTGATGAATCTGTTTGAGAATGGTTAGGAGGTGTGGCCTTGTTGGGGAAGGTGTGTTACGGGTCAGGCTTTGAGGCTTCAAACACAGCATGCTGCCATCCCGGCTGCATAGTCAGCCTCCTGCTTGCACTTTGAGTGATGCTCCCATCTGTTCCTGCCACCATGCCTTCATCCCACTAATATGGACTCTAGCCCTCTGGAACCATAAGCTCAATTAAATGCTTTCTTTTGAAAATTGCCTTCGTTAGCTGGGTAGTGGTGGCTCTTACAGTTAATCCCAACACAGAGGCAGGCGGATCTCTGTGAGTTCGAGGCCAGCCTGGTCTACTGAGTGAGTTCTAGGATAGTCAAGGCTACACAGAGAACCCTGTCTGGAAAAAGGAGAAGGAGAAGGAGAAGAAAAAAAGTTGCTGCCTTTGTCATGGTATTTCATCACAGTAGAAAAGTAATAGAGGGCTGGAGCAATGGCTCAGAGGTTAAGAGCACTGGCTGCTGTTGCAGAGGTCCTGAGTTCAATTCCCAGCAACCACATGGTGGCTCACAACCATCTATAATAAGATCTGGTACTCTCTTCTGGTGTGCAGACAAAATACTGTATACATAATAAATCTTTTAAAAACAAAGGCAATAAAAAGTAATACACACAGCTATTGTCCAAACACATGTCCCCGACCCCCTTTTCACATCTAAATGAGTCTTGAATCTGACTCTTTGCTTCTATTCTGTCATCCATTGCCTATTTGGCTTCATTACAGGTCATCCAGACATGGTCATCAGAGCATAGAGCCTTGGAAGGTGCCCAAGACAGTCCTTAGAGGTCCCTGGAAGAAAATAACTTCCAGGTTCACTTTTTATCTAAAACATAAGAAATTAGAGCTGATTAGTAATAAAAACTGATGGTATTTGTCTACCTCTACATGTTAGTCTTTGTTTTTCGAGACAAGG